>VYZV01009742.1:272302-300622 GCA_013401275.1 Pandion haliaetus | reverse complement strand
GGCTGCAGTTCTTCCCGAACGTCCCTGGCGCGGGTCCTTTCCGCGGGCTGCTCTCCAGTCACACACTGCTCCAGCGCGGCTTTTACCATGGAGTTACGGCCATCTTCAGGAGCCTCCGCTCCACCGTTCACCCCCCTGGGCTGCAGGGGGACAGCCTGCCGTCTCCCCACAGGCTGCAGGGCCATCAGCCTCCTCAGGCGCCCCTCCTCCCCCTCCTTCTTCACTGACCTCGGTATCAGCAGAGGGGTTCCTCTCACGTTCCAATCCCCCTACTCCCTGCCGGTTCCCCTTCTTCAATCTGTTCTCCCAGAGGTGCTCCCACCATCACTGATGGGCTCGGCCTGGGCCAGAGGTGGGTCCGACTTTGAGCCGGGGAAGCTTCCAGCAGCTTCTCACAGGAGACACCCCTGCAGCCCCCTCCCCTACTACCAAAAAAAAAAACCCCTGCACCACAGAAACCCATAACATGGCTACAAATATTAGGTTACAATCTGTGCTAGACTTGCATGGTTTTAAATTACTTTGCTTCTATTAAAGCTTACCCTGGAAAATTTTTGCTTCAAAATGATCTGTATGGGTATCGAGCATGTATTGCAGACACACACAGAAAAATAATACTTTGAGGAAAGGAAAGCAAAATCAGCCACTTCACTTTTGTGATGAGACTTTGGCAAATTTTTGGTGTTTTCCAGCTTGGATTCCCTGTCACTCTGAGCCTTACAGGACAACCATAGAATGTGTGGACAGACATAGACAGTGACGGCGTTTAAGGTAACTGGGCACTCATCTGACGCATACACAGGCACCTTTGTAACGTGCTGCCATGACTTTCCTTAAAAAGGAAAAAAAATTCTTTCAACATAAACGCTGTGAAAACATTATTGACAGAGTCTCCAGGAAACGCAGCCCCAAACTAAGTGGGACGTAAACAGCTGCTTAACCAGAGATAAAATCTGTCACTTTTAATAAAAAGAAACGGGGCACACAGGTCCACGGCTGCAGAGTAAGAGGGCAGGAGGCAGAAAGGCTCCTGGGAGCCGCAGAGGCCTACACACTGCCCAGCTCCGGGAGTCCGGCCAGGCTCCCTCCCTTCCCCGCCAGGAGCACGGGGAGCACCGCGGCAGGGCAGGGCAGCCCCCCCAGCTTCTCCCAGCACAGGGGCTGCGCCCCAGAAGGGTTTTGCTGGACCCCTCAGAGCGTTCAAGCCTCAGCTTGGAAACACCCGTTTCCCTGGGCTCCAGCCGCTCGGCGCCGCACCGGCTCCATGGGCAACTCCCTGGCTTTTCCTCAGCAGACGGCGAGTGCTCTCAGCATCGCCACAGTCCGTACTGAACGGTACTTAGGGCATTAAAAAGAAATCTCCAGCTCAGATGAGGCCAGTGCAGGGAACAATTAGCAGTGCAAACACACCTGACGCTGACTTCAAAATCCTGAAAAAGAGCAGGGACGACACATGCTCGAGTAGGTGCAGCGGTCCACAACCCACGCACGATCCACACACTCACAGCCAACTCCAAACTCCTAACCAGGGCTCACCGCTACATTTTTACCCTTGTCCTTCACACCTAACTAATGCCACAGCAGCAACCACAAACCCAAGTGATGCTAATTCAGTCAAATGCCAAAATTCCGACAGAAGTCCCAGAGCAGTAACTGGACATCTCAAGGCAGAATCTGGCTTTCAGGAAAGCTGAATCAGGAAGTTTTCTGAACTTTCCAACTACCCATTTATATCCATTTAATGCAACTAAAATGAATTTTCCAGAAAGCCTGGGGGTATAAAAGGTTCCAAAGTTCCACAGCCACCTACCCAGTCCACCAAGCAGCAGAGCTGGATGCCCAGGGCACCCTTACCTCCAGCCAGGTCTTAATTTTCATTACTTTGCCCCTAGTAGAAAACAGAAGCCAGGTAAAAACCAGTATCAAAGAGAAAACGGAGACATATTTTGTTTCCTCTCAGAATTATTTTGGCAACCAGAAGCCGTGATCTGAGGAAAACCACCAAATTCTCCACGGTAGGACAGGTTTGGGCGGCAGAAGTGACCACACGGACAGAGAGAGTGGCACAGCAGCCTGGCAGAAAAGCTGCTCTAGAGAACAAGGTGAGGATGGAACTTCATGAGACGTACGACTGCTGAAAATCAAAAGCTGGCTATGCCATGCTCTTGGGAAAATGCAAGCACGCGCGCTAACTAGACAGCTGGAGAAAAGTGTCTGGAAATGAAGATGGCAACCCACCGGCAGAAGGCATCAGGAACATCTGTGGAGTGCCATGGGCAGCTGACCCTGCCCAGTACTTTACAATAACTTAACAGAGCCCAAACACTTCTGAAAAACTCTGAAAGCAAATTTGGACAACTTCGGGTTAAGAGAGGAACCTACAGCTCAGACTTGTTCGCAAGTTAGAAGAAAGGTGGGTTTCAGCCCTTTCCCTCACAGCTCCCAGCGATGTTGCTCCTCAAACGTTTTCCTCACATGAAACGGTTTTCTTCTGTCCTCCGCCACTGCCGGCTGCAATCTGGTCCTGCCCCACCACCTCCCATGCCTCTTGTGCATGTCTCCCTTCAGGTAAGCCACTAACAACAGCACTCCTCGTCCCTAGTTACATCCAATACACTACAGAGCAAGTCCTGCAGTCGTTCTCGAAGTTTTCTTGTTTTCCATTACCCAAGCTCCAACAGCCTCACTCCCTATTTGCTCCTACTACAAAAACTCGGTGGCTTTGCCCTTGCTCTCCAATGAGGGTGGGAGATGCTAACATCACGACATGCCTCCAACAGCAAATGCAAAATCCCTGCTGGCACGGAGCCGAGCGCACCCGGGTCACACACCCTCTGCAGCACAAGCAGTAGCTGCACTTTTGTTTCTGTAGGATAATGTTAAGCTTTCATTTCGGTATGCATTGACGTAAGCACTTTAGAAACAACTAAATGATGAAGTAAATTGCTCACTGGAGTGGGAACTGAAGATGTGCAGATAGAATGTCAGCAAATATTTCTGTAAATCTGCAGAGTAAGTACTAAGCATCAATGAGCATCCTCTGCCAACGAGCCGAGCTAGGGCACAATTTTGGTATCCACTTTCTCTTAACAACCTGGTTTTTTGCAATTTCTAACAGATGAGCAGAGAAACAAGTAAAGTCAAAGTAGCTTCAAAACCAAAGTGAAATCAAAACTAGTCAAAACCCCTTAAAAGTGAACACCTAAAGTACCACATTTAGCCTTTTTTAAACACTGTATACTGTATTATTGATGCTTGTAAATACCATCGGTTCAAAAACAACCAAAGAAACTCTCCCTGACCTGAGGGAAGGGGAAAGCGATGACAGAAGCCACTGGCCATCCCCTCCATTGCCGCCCCACCTCAGCCGGGGAGGGAGGACACACACGGGGGGAGCAGCCCTGGCACCCGCAGCACACGCTCCCGCACCGCCAACCGGCTCGTTTCAGCGGGCATGAAATATCCCCTGAAAGAAAAACCTCATACAAATCTCCCCTCTGCCCTCTCTGCTATGGTTTTGCCTTTCGACAGGCGTTAATTGCAGGCAGTTACAACTCTGATTGCTTTTCGAAAGTCTTGTTGCCACGTTTGGGAAATCTGAAGCTTCACGACTTAAAAGATTTCTCAGAGGAATTATTTTTAGATGGGTTTTTAGCGTTCTCATTTCTTGCCTTTTGGGGAGAAACGGTTCTTCAAGTCCATACACCCTCCCCAAGACATACCTTGCCCAGACCCGACAGTGCTCCGCTTCACCCCTCCTCTGGTTCTGCCTTTACACACCTGTGATCTCAGGCAGGAGTTAATCCCCTTCGTGCACGACATCAGCTATCTCCTGTCACTGGCATGTAATTGAAAAAAAAAAGTCCAAATTTAAACAAGAGCACTGCAACCAGTGAAAGTTAACACAGACCATTTCTCAACTTTTAATGAGATTTCTCAACACGATAGCCGTACAAGCAAGAAGCACAATAATGGTATTAAAACTGACATATTTAATAACAAAAATAACAAGACTATTAAACGCCACCTTAGGCCCCCTACTTAGAAAAGCAAATGATGCAAGTCCCCAAAGTCTCAGCTGGCATCCCCATGTAACTGCTCAGCTGTCTGTGGACTTCGGCTAACCCAATGCTCAAGACACTTCACATGGGCTCAGATTCCACAGCTTTGGAAGACTGAAAATACAAACCCTGTCCAGAAGTTTTTTCTCACCATTTTTATTTTTACAGACAAACGGTACCACCCAGAAGATACCCAGCTCCTGGGCCGTCAAACACTGATTCCCCACCTGATGCCACAAAGGTGGAATTCCCCATCTCTAGTATTTCGTGATTTCCCGCAGTTTTAGAGGTCAGGTGGCCACAGAAAGGAACCGAGACAACCCTAAGATTTCAACCCTGTGAAACACCTTGATATATTTAGCAACGGAGATCTTCAGCACCATTTACAGCGAGCTTCCGAACAGCTGCATACATCAAGTGTGAAATTAGATTCCCTGCTTTTATTCTCATTAATTAACGCCCAGAATCCATCTCAGTAATCACAGACTACGACACCCAGGGCTGGAGCTCCAGCTCTCCCCCTTCCCAGGGAGGTTGTTCCTCCTCCTTCTCCTCCTCCTCCTCCTCCTCCTCCTCCCAGCGAGGAGGTTGTCCTTACCAGCAAACTCCTTCAAACCCCCTGACCACCACCCAGGCTACCCTGGTGCTGACTTCTTCATTTTTCTGTATTAATCATAGAATCACAGCATGGTTTGGGTTGGAAGGCACCATTCAAGGTCATCTAGTTCCAGCCCCCCTGCCATGGGCAGGGACACCTTCCACTAGACCAGGTTGCTCCAAGCCCCATCCAACCTGGCCTTGAACGCTTCCAGGGATGGGGCAGCCACAGCCTCTCTGGGAAACCTGCTCCAGTGCCTTGGCAACCTCAGCATAAAAAATGTCTTCCTTCTATCTAGAAACTGAAGGGGTATTCCTTCTTTCAAAAGCAGTAGCATTAGAAGCGAGTATACTTTCCCACCCAATTCTGCCTCCTTTGATAAGAGAGGGAAGGCAACTCCATAGAAAAGGGGAAAAAAACCCAAAAAGGCCAAGTATCAGAGCAGAGAATCTCCTGTATTTTATGCCAGTAACCCAAGGGGATTTCTCTTCCAAAAAGCACCCCTTAAGTCTTTAAATTTCACCACCACCTTTTTCCGACTGGACTGGGCCTCTGCCACGCTGACGGTCAGGAGGAAGCAGCCCAGCAAAACTCCTCTTGTGAGCCCGCTCCTGATAATTGATGTGAAATACCGCTGCTCATAGATTAACTATTAAAAAGGAAAACAAATCTTTGTCGCAATTCTAGTGAACCAAGAAAATTAGCCTCAAGTTTTTGCTCCCTGCCGCGCACGGTGCAATTCCTGCTCCCAGCACCAGCTGCAGTCTGGGAGCAGGCAGGAAAGGTGCTGGTGCCAGAGCAAGCTGCCAGGCACCGTCCCACCCAGCACCTCCATCACCCAGCCCAGCTATGTGCCTTTATGTAGGTATCCATATACACACACTATCAACACAATGAGGCACAGAACAGAAGGACAATCATCTTTACTCGCTTTTTCTCCTTCTTTTTTTCCTGCACCGATATCATTTAAGCTGAACCACGAGACCCAGGGTAGCAACAGACACCAAAATATATACTGAAAACCACAAACAAACAGTTCTGTAGGGCACACTTCTTGGGATTATTCTCAATTATTACAAGTTTCTCTGAGTTACTGAACCGTTTTGGCAACATGGGAAACAGCATTACATCAATGGCACAGCTGGAAACACACTCCCAGGAGAAACTCGTGCCATTATCACCACTTATCATGATAGAGACCCTGTCTCGGATCTGCTCTTCTTCTTACATTAATATGTTTCTGGTTGTATATTCTCCTGCTTTTCAAAATACTGCACTGAGGAAAAAACGTATCAAGGTAGTATTATTAATTAAAAAGAAATCTTGCCAGAATTGCACCAGAAAACATGGCACATTTCTCCACCTAAGAGCTGGATCCCATTATGAGATGATAATGATGGCGATGTTTGAGGCAGTATGAAAACCAAAAATACCAAAAACTTTTCTAGCTGACCTGGGCTACGAGGCAGGAGAGGGAAAAGGCGCAAGAAAAAGACAGAAGGGAAGGGGAGAAATAACAATAAAAAGGGAAATGCTCTACCCACCCGGGACAAAACCTCCCCAGCAGGACAGAGCCCAGCGTGTGCCTTGTCGGACCCGAGCTCAAACCCAAGATGCCACCAGAAACCGGGAGGAAGAGTCTGGACATCTCAGCAATCTGCAGGTGGGGACCCAGCAGGATTAAACAAACTTCACTGCCTCACTGGGTGGTAGTACTGATACTCATTTTCACCTCCATGAATGACATGAGCTCGCCACCATGTATTAATTAAATTAATTCCTGTAGCACCCCTCGGGTACACATGGCCAGCACCAGACATTTGCAGAGGAAACACACGCAACAGTACCAAGTCCTCCTACAGCAAACGGTGAAAGGGGAGTTACCTTTATCCTTTCCAAAGCAGCTACAGCCTTCAAAACCCAAGCAGCCTGGTGAACATGATCCTCTGGAAAGCAAACAATATGCTAATTCAGAAAAAAAATTCGAACACTACCATTCTCCCAGCAAAATCATCTTTGCCTACAGTAAACACAGTGCACCTGCCAGGCATAACAAAAGCAGGAGTTGGCTGCACAGAAAGTCAGGCTGTTCGTTTGTTAAAAGTGTATGAAATCTGGATGCTTAGTCTTTGTGATATACAAAGCCCATGGAATTAAATCATCCTCCCGATTTACCAAAATAAGCAACATGTGAAGCGAAACCAAGCTCTTCTGCTCACTTAGGAAAAAAAATTAAAAACTGTTTACCCTTTTATTTTAAAAGACTGCTTCTCTTCTGTGCTTCATTTTAATAGCTAGTAAAACCAATGCCATCTGACAACAGATGACATCATGCAGGCTGTCACTCCCAAAGTGACTTATTGACCATACGACCGAGCAGCAGTCGCTGGCAGCACTGGGGGCTGCGGCTGCTGCAGGGCTCTGGGTCCGTGGTCTATCTCCAGCCCAAGCTTTACAGCTCTTGCAGATGGATGGATGGATGGATGGCCACTGCACAATCACTCGCAGCCAGGAGCCCCTCTCAAGCAAGGCTGAGCATGAGGGATGCACGGGCAGCTGCCCGCGGGTGCAGTGCCTCCTGCTCACAGCCCCCCTTCCCAAGCCCAGCTTTTCCAGGGACAGCTGGCGACGGATCCAGGGAATCGCCCCGCACCTTCCCAGCTGATGGATACTGGGCAAAAGAACCCAGGTCTCACCTGCACGACGCTAGAACCACCGATATGGATGGCTGGGCCGCAAAGACCCGATGCCGCTGCTGCAGAGGGGAATCGCTCGCTGTCGCCATCCTTCCGGCTAGAAAGCCTCTCCTGTTTGGGCCGGGCTGGAGAGAGGATGGCACCGGGTCCTCGGTACCCGGTCCCTACACCAGGACCCACCTGTACAAATGCAACACGCTAAACTCCTCCCTAGTCTGCCATCGCGTCTTATAGATCCAGACCTAAACCAGCGCATTCTCAACATCTGAATTATTTATTGATATTTAAAATAATGTAATTATCAGTATTGGTATTAAAGTACCAATAATTTATATTTTTCTGGATTCTCATTTTGAAGATTACTTCCCCCTAATTCCCTTTTATAAAGGGCACGATTGTGGCTTTACTATTTTACTCTTCAGCAAAACACAAATGAGATGTAACCGATCGCTCGGAGAAGCGGCATTTGAGCCATCGTGTCTGTCTAGCAGTGGTTCATATGTGTTTCTAGGGACACACGTCTCAAACTCCACCGAGATCACTTTAGGCACCCCTGGCTCCTGCTGCGTTACAGAGCATAATGCAGTCCCCACAAATGGAAAGAAAAGTTAATATTAGATTTTCAGCAAGTTTCTCAATGCAGTAGCACCTAACCCGGGTGACCCCTCCGTGCAGGGGCCCTCCCCAACCCGGGAACGTGACAGCCGGTATCGGATGAAAGGCTCCTTCTGAATTATTCACACATTCCAACACATAAAATTGGCAAGTAAGGACGTAGGTCCCCAAACCCAAGAGCTGCGATTTATGCCGAGTGCGGCTCAGCGTATGTCGGAGATTCTCCAAGGCTGTAAGCATGGCGGTTCCCCAAGCAGAGGGTGCACCGACATGCATCAGCAAACACGGAGGAGGGCTGCGGCGCGGCCATCCCGCACCCATGGGAGCCACGGGGCTGGGAAGCGCCTGCCCAGCGCCGGGGACGGGAAGGGGATGATGATCACCCCACACCTTTCATCCCCCGTAACGCTTCTCGCTGCTCCGTAATACGGTCCCATTTGCAAAACTTTGATGATTTCTTCGCAGCTTTACGAAAACTAACTCCAGCATAAAATTTCAATCTCTTCATTTAATAGGATGTAATTCTGAGAGAATACACTAAATTATGCAGCATCAAACCTTTGGAACTTCCACTTTCTCTCTGTCGTGTCAGAGTAATTATTTCTGCATCAGCTAATCCTTTGTGTTTTGGAGTAAAATCTTCAAATACTTATTTCTAGGAGGATTTGAGTTATAAATTGGGTTTGGAATTTTGAAACCGGTAAAGTGGAAACCGGAAATGCGATTCTTTTTTTCAATTCTTGCACAATTTCTATGATGCCATCTGAGCTGAGATTTAAAAAAAATAACTGGTTCTTGAGATCACAGTGGGAAGTCAACACGATACAGGGCCTGGCAGGAGGGTTTTTCTTTCCTGGAACCGTGGGCGTCTGGTCAGACTTTTCTCTGCTGCTTTATCCATTCTGCAAAACAAACCCAAGCCAGACAGACTCCTCTGCTTTGGGTTATTTGCTGCCAGCTCCTCAAACCAAACAGCACGGCTCCTTTGGTAAACCTTCAGCTGAACAGTTCTCATCCCTGTATCTCACCCCAGATTTTCGCGACGTGACGTCTTCTGCCTTCACCTCGCCGCACTGCTGCAGGTCCAGAACACATCTGGCGCAGCTGCAGGCAGAGCCTCCTCCACGCCGGCGCTGGGGTTTGCAGTTGAGAGCAAGTCCTTTCCCCAAATCCCCGCGTTTGCATCCTACACAGGGTGCAGGTCGGTGCTGAGCCAGCGTCGGCCCTTCCCCAAGGGTGGCCAGACCTCCTGCCTCGGTTGCAGAAACATCATCATCGTGCTTTGCATGTGGTAAACAGAACTAAATTTGCAATAAAATCAATTAAATTCTATTTAGCTACTCTAGGGAAGCATCTATGGCACACTTAAAATTGTGGAATTTAATTAATTTTCCTTATTTATATTCTGGCCAACAAACTAAGATTCATTTTACCTTGTTAAATTTGTTTACACTTATATAGTGGGGCCTGACTGAGAAATACATGAAGTCAAGCAGAAAACGTCCACTGACTCCTAACCGTAACTGGTTAAAAATACCATGAAAATTGCTATAAATTTCTTTCCCACCACCTAAGAGGTTGAACGGGCATAGCTGTTTTACTGGATAAATGGGAGTAATGCCAGTAGTAACCCCTCCCATGCCCTGCGTCCTCCCTCGGGGCGGGCCAGCCACCCGCGTGTCCCCAGGGCTGGAGGCCCAAAGCCACCAGCAGAAGGGCTGGCAGGGAACCACCCAGGGGTCTCACCCTTGCAGACCCGCCGTCTGCTCTGAGCTGCTCATGGGCAAGAGCACATAACTGCTACAGTTCCCCGAAATTTATATTTGCATTTGAGTTTCCTTAAAATAATCTTCCAAACAGGTATTTCTATATTATTTTTAATTTCCAAGATTAAATGTAATGGCTTTCTTAAATCATCTGAAGGACACTTTCATGGCACGGGGTTTACTCAGTTCACAATTACATTAGACAAACTGTTTAGGAGTAAATTAACAAACTAGTAGCCTTTCGAGAGCCCATTCTATTTCACGGAATGCTGTGAAATTATTTCCTTGTCTAACAGAAGGTGCAAGGTTCTGCGGATGCAAATTCTACAAGTGATCAATCCACCGAGAGCATAGAATTTTCTTCCTCCATCAGACGTTGGTTTTGCACTAAGTTTAAACAACATACAGGGCTGATTCAGCACTTCAAATTGAGGTCAAACATTGAGAACATGTTGGCTGAAACCCACACTACAGCTTCATTTTACAACATCAAAATGAGCTCCACCCCCCCAAAAAAAAATCTAAAAAATAGATTAGTTGGCTGAACATATTATGAAAAATAATTTTTTAAAAAAGCACACCTTTCTCTTCTCACTGATAACATACTTGAAATTTTCTCTAGCGCAAGAGAAATGGACACAAAGTAACGTCACTCCTGTTGCATCTTTCCGCCTTTTACATGAACCTTAGAAAATTTGCTCCCTTGTACCGCTCTCAAAATCTCCACAACATTTCCAGTGGGTACCAATAAGCAGTTCAGGAAAGATGGCTTGGCGTACATCGTACCTTGAATTATTTTGCATTGCAGCAACATTACATCATAACTGTATTAAGCCTTGGCAATGCATGCAAAGTTCCTAATGGTTTAATTGCATAAATAAATTTAGGAAAAAAAACAACAGCTGACACCAAAACAATGTGTTCCTTCTGCTCCGATTTAAAACTCACGTTCACAAACAGTAATTCTCATCCGTTCATCTTCTCCTGGAGGGGGGCAATCTAATGACTCTCTTCTTGAAACTATTACGTTATTCGTGCAAGACCTATTTCTTTGCTTCAGTCAATTTGGTTTTTTCTTCTAAGACTTCTGCTCCACTTACAATATATCAAGTTTAGCTAAGACTCTGCTTTAAACTACAGAAATCTCAACTAAATTCAAGTCTTCAATAGAAAAAACATGAAGCAGGAGTCTATTGAAAAGTCTTCCAAGGGGGGAAGTGGTGTCTCTTGTAGCTAATGAGGAGGAGCTGAACTGATTTGAAATGAAATGTTTGTGCAAGGGTGTGAACCACCCCCCCACCCCGATGCATGAAACAGCCCCCAGCCTAGGGATCACGCTTCAGGAGCACTGGTGGGCAGGTTAGCATCTCAGAAGCCATATGGAAAAGGAAACCCTTCCCCTATGGATCCCCAGTGGTCCGTTTGCCACAGGCGGTAGGAATCTAGCGCGCAAAGCAGCAAGCAAGACCTGCAGAGATCCCACCAGCCCTGCCCCTATTACAGCCCCTCGTCTAGGCGTGAGATCAAGAGAGAGTTAGGGCATCCGCATCCCACCAAGGCAGGATTTCAAAACTCCTGAGACAGAGAGTAAAATATTATGGGGCTGGCCAAATAATCGCAAAGCATAAGAGAGGAAGAAGAGCGATACACAGCATGCTTTTAGCTGACTCTCCACGTGCCACGGCAAGGGGGCTGGCAGCACTGCGGCCCACCACAGCCCCGGGGGCCCGTCCTGCTGGGGAAGAGCAAAACGTGACCAGTTCAGACAAGGTTCCTCAAAGTGCCTTCACCTTCGGCAGGGAAAATTGCTCACTGCTGTATTAGTATTAATCTTCCAAGTATCAGCAGCAGTAACTGCCTAGGTCCACACCACTTGCTTGTCTCTTGAATAGAGAAAAACCACCCCGCAGGTATTTCAACAGTGTAAATGCTATTACTAACGTGTGAAATCCGATTTAAACTCTCTCTACAGCAGTGCACTGGCATTTTTCGAAGAAAAAAACCCTACTACTTGTTCTAACAAGCAGTTAAACATATAGTAAATTAAGTCTGACTTTCATGACATTTACCAAGCAAACAGTTGGGCATGAATGAAAGGATTTGGCTTGTTTGTCTTTTCTAACTACCATGTGAAATATTTAATTAAGTTTTTGCTATTGTCAATATCTTGATATTACATTCAAGACGCTGAACCAGTTTCTTCAGAAAACAGCTGTTTACCCAAGAACATGGCATAAATGAAGCAGGACTAATTTGAAACTGATACCAGCTTGACCGTAGGATTCTTGCAAGAGATAAGACAAAGTACCACAGCACTACATTCCCTCTGCAAGTGTATTTTTATCCCACCAGAAGATTGTCCCTTCTACTTCTAGTTAGTCATGTCAATGATATTGCAGGAAAAGGAGGATTACAGATGTCTTTTCCTATAGATGCGTAAGACAGGCTCAGACAGACATCATCATAATGCCTTGGAAATCACCATCTATTTGTACAGACTAACTGCATCATGACCCATAAAGCCAGTTTAGTCCATCCGTACATCTGCATCAATAAACGCTCCACGATTGACTTTATTTTTCAATGGGGATGGTGTAAAAAATTTGCAGTATCAGAAAGTTCTTCCTGGTATCACTGCCTCTTCTTCTCATGCACTGTGTTTGCCTTGGTAACCCAAGGAAATGGCTGGATTTTCACACAAACAATAAGAACCATTTTAGGAACGATCATCCCGCCTCTTAGGGTCTTAATTGGGTGGCTGAGCACTTGCAGTTTCCAGCAGAGATTTATTGTCCAATGGGAGGAGAAAATTGATACTCATTTAGATGTGGTCTCTGGCATTATTTTAGCTCAGAAACCCACTGTACATGCATGCCTTCCCTTGCATGTGCCAACACAGATATGAAACAGAAAAGTAATTTTATGCTGAATATTAGCTCGAGTAGGAAGTTATCACTTTAATAACTATAAACATTCATTTGCTTGCTTCGTTACACAGCATTAAAGCTGGGCAGATCATTTACAATAAGCTTGTTAGAACTACTCTGTATTCAAAGTCAAGCCTGTTTTACTGCGAGACGCATAGGACACCCAGGAAGGGGAAAGAAAAGCTTCCTGAGTAAATGAACACCACATTTCTGGTTGGAATATTTGGATTTGCTCACTTGATTTTTCAAAATCATTAGTTCTTGCTCACCTAACATCTAGGAATTCTGGTATACGTAATGGCTAGGCTATCTTAAATAACAAATGCACAAGGAAAATTACCACCAAGTGAATCGTCTTAATGATGGGAATGAGCATCTGGAGAAACAGAGCCCTGTGGAGCGCATCCGGACCGGCAGAGCAGGGAGAAACGATCCAAATGCCCAGAACTGCACAAGCTTTCCAAGTATTTACTCACTGGATTAATTTTTTCATTAATCCTCTTAAAGAAAAGTGTTTGTCGTTTCCACAGAGGTTGGACCAATTTCCAGCAGCTTGCTGGACCACCCCAACCCACCAGCCGGGTGCTAGGAGGAGAGGAGAGGAGCAGAACAAACCTCCAGGTAAGTGGAAGGTGCTAGAGATGTCTAACCTTACTCCTTAGTTTCTTAAATTCCTTTTCACAGAAAAAAAATCTTTCTTACAGGCAAATTTTATCTCGCCTCACTCGTTCAATCTCACCTACGACAGCAGTAAGAAACTCGGAAGATGTTAGGCTGAGCTTCAGGGTCTCATGCAAGTAGCTCTGCTGTCACCCTACCTTCCCCCCAACCAGCACTGAACCCTTACTCAACGCTGTGACCACTTCAAAACAGCCATCACTTCGGTCGGCTGTGGAAGAGAAGCTGTTTATTCCCAAAAAACCACCATAAAAATAATTGAATAATTGTTGTTATGAAAATGTGGTTTATATCAGCAGAATTTGCTAATGAAGCAAGCTGACAGACACATGAAAGAGCATGTAGAAAAATGCTGGCGTTAAGAGCTGTTTTTAACATATAATGTTGCTTGGCCATTAAGGTACTGATAGGAAAAATACTTAGTCACTTCCCAGCTGTTCTGTGGCAGGCTAAAACATTAAATTTAAACCATTAGATAATTCTGAAAGCAAGGGAACAGGTGGCAAATGGTTTATATGGCAGATGGTGCCTTTTTTAATATTTGTACTCACTGCTAATTTACAGAGTCCATAACCACAGACTCATATCTTACCTTTTTCACTCAAATAATTAAGAAATCGTATGTGAGGGTAAGAAAAGAAATACCCCAATTCTTAATACAGTAGCTATAGAAGTGGTATTAGAGACTACTAGATATCCCATACCTCAATCACTCCACATAACTGTTCACATTCCTGAAGTTTATTGCATTTGGCGTTTTTTTTAAGATAGAGTTCTCTTCAAAGACTTGGTTTGATAGGGCTGGAAAATTAAGTTTTCTCTTTACCAGCAGAGCAAATAAGCATGGAGATGCAGCCCAGATCACTGAGTAGCTGCACCTCTACAAGCTCCTATTTCGTCTTTATGTTAAATCTGGCACAAAACCTAAGTTAACAGCAAGGCTGACATTAAATATTTAAGGGAACATTTTGCCTGGTACATGTATGAGCAGAACCACCAGTGGATGAAAAAAGAGAAAGGAAAAAAGGAACAAATAACCCAAAACTCAGCTCCAATAGCTTTGCTGGAACCTTCTTCGTTTTAGCTCCTCGATGTGAAAACAGTTGTCACCGTGCTCAGCAGAGGATGGAAATATTGTGCTAAGCCCCTTCTCACTGCTCGGTGTTTCTGAAGGGCTCCATCCCCAGGTACGTGAGGTTTATTGCAGTGAAGGTTCCCACGCATGATCCCCAAGACAAGGCTGTCCCCAGCGTGGAGCATGTCTGCACTGGAACACAACCCATTTGGAGGGAGCACTGACCAGCAAGTGATGCTTCCCCGGGCTGGGGGAGGGACGGAGGCGATGCTCCAGGCCCATCCCCGCATCACCAATGGCCCCCAGGCTCCACCCCACCTCGAATCTCTTCCTACTGCTGTCACTAATGAGCTTTTACACCCTCTCTTAATCCCAACTGATGGAGACTAGAGTTATTCAAAGAAACGTGAATTTTTTTAAAGAAGCACTGCTCATAACACACCTGCTGCTTGCAAACAATTTAACTTACACCACGAGGTTCTCTAGCAAAAGGATGAGCAAACAGATCATTTAACGGAAGAGCTAGAACAGGTCCAACACCTTTGGGGATGCAAAGCTTTCAGAGAGCAGAAGCTGCATCCCAAAGGCCACAGTGCCACGTATCACGTCAGCGTGTCAGATTCACCAAGCTGGCTTCCCTCTGCTTAAGGATGATTTTTTTTTCCAGGGATAAGGGTATTTGCTAGTATTGCAAATTCGGTATTTTCTTCCACCAGACACTAACTATTGAAGCCATTAAAGTCAGTGTTCACATGGCTACCTTAGATACACAAGGATGTTTCAGTGAGCAGCTTATGAATGACTCAGCTGCCAACACTTTCACATTTGTTTAGCCAACAGGATTGATATTGTATTTCCAGCTTGGTTGAGGCTTATCTCATGTCCTCGTAGATAAAATGTAAGGTAAAATAACTCCACCTTACCCTCTGGGAGCTGCCAGTTGATAATTGCAGCGTGAGCATTTTAGGTTACATGCTACCACCTTGAGTATCCCTCCCTCCAAGAGCGAACGCTGGCTGACCACAACACAGACCTCCCTCAAACCCGACCGCTGGAGGCTCAACAGTGGTTAAAAGCAACTGGAAACGCTGCCAAAGAATTAATTTTACCATTGCAGGAGCCCCCAATAATTACAGCTTTATCCACTTTCAGAAGGAAGTCTAGTTATAATATTAAGGATATTCGTCATTAGAAGATAGCTAAATCAGCATTTTATCTGGCATTGCTCTATATGCTGCATGGAAGACACCACATAGCTCTTATTTCTTACCAGCTTAAAACTAGGAAAACTGCTCTAGCCAAGTTCTCCAAGGCGCTGCCGCCGACACTCCGCATTTCAGCCTGTCAGAAGCAGAACTCACCGTAAAGGAGTAATAATTGACACTGTGTTAAACCCAGTGAAACCCTAATAAAAGAAAACAAGCCTATCAAAAACCCTGTCAATGAAGGAAAACTGAAAGGTTTAACATTGTTTTAAAAAGTATCAGGGAAAAAGGGACTTTTGTAAACAAAAATGGCATCGGTGCAGCATGCTCAGAGTTTGTGGGAAAATGCTAGGATGAATTAAGAGAGGATCCTACATTCTGGCACACAGAAAACAGAATAATGTATCTGGCAATTGTACAAACACCTCACAACTGTATTACAAACCTGATCACCTTGGGACTTGTCTTGAATGGTTTGAGATCAGCAGTTTTGAGACAGGAATAGCTGAAGAGGAGAAAATCTGGAAATCAAGTCTAAGGGGCATTAGTTTTCATCTGCAAAATTTCAAGTAGCACATTCCTCCAGAAATTAATCAAGATGCTCTCCGGAACAGAATTCTGGGGGTTTCCCCACATATTCCCAGATTGTTTGCCCTTTTTTTTTTTTTTTTTAAACCAAATGAGAAATGGCTAGCCAAAGCAAACCAGTCTAGAAAAGCAGAAGGCAGAAGGAGAACACTTTCTTCCAGTTGTTGGAAACTGAAGCCCAGGCCCCCAAGACCTCCCATTACATTCCCATAGCTCAAATAGACTTTTGACTTTACATTCTACTTTAATTTTTACTTCGTTTTTCATTTTTATTTAATTTTTTATTTCAACTTTTCCCTATAATATCCTGGAGCCTCACTGTTTCCAGGCACCGTTAGCTTTCTACATCACATTTAGTCTGCATTTAGCTTTATCCTTCTTCAACAACACATGCCAAGATTTCAAGATTTTTGATTTTTCAGTCTTATCAAACACCTACTCGCTATTTGTAGATGTGACCCTACAGCCATTCAAGTCATCAGCAAAGCTCCCGCAGCCTTTACTGAGCTGGAGTCAGGGCACCAGGTGCTAGGTGGTCTTCTCATACTCCAGTCCACGAGGAACCTAACCACTGACGTGGTTTTTGAAAGACAGGGAGGAATAATGTAATGTGCCTTTCAGGTGGCTACGAAAAATAGATTTGCTCTATCTAATATTACCAAACGAAAAAAAAAAAAAAACCCAAACAAAAAACAACGACAAACTCCAATCCACGTTGTCCATGCACATTCAAAGTCAAGATTTTTCAGCGTGCAGGTAGGACTGGGGAAGGAAGGACACAACACCCTGCTCCCTTCCTTTTCTGCTGACAACATCGCTCTGATTCCTCACTTCCAGAAAGTTACTTCAGCAGCGACTCAACTCTTACACAAACTGCACAACGGGTTTACACAGGGCAATGGCAGAAACCACATTTATAGATCGTGAACAACCATTTCCAATCGTATCAGCAGTAAATGAACCCAAATACAAAATGAGAACGACATTGGTATTGAATTTCAACCCCTGTAGCACCAAGACGAGGATTAGTAATATCAATTTATTTAAATGACCACATCATACTGAAATACAATTGGGTTTGTGATTTTTAACGGATATTAACAGTTTAAATCTCAAGTCCAGAAGCATTAAGAGCAGAAAATTCATGTCCTACACTAGGAGGGACTCTGGCTACAGGGGGCTCTCAGGCCAAAGAAATTGCCTTACGGCTAGAAAACAGAAACACGTCCAGGCCACTGACCCCCAGGACAGTTGATTTTGATAACGTCTCGTCCGGGCTGGGATGCCGTGTGCCGAGCTGGCATTTCGCCTCAGTGCGGAGGCACCAAGTCCTCGACCCAAAACCAGGGGCGTATATAAACATCTGAGCATGAGCCTCTGAGGGTGAGAAAACATGGTGTGTCTCTGGCTTGTTTGTTTCTTTCTTTCTTTTTTGACTGTTCACTGGTGGTCAGAGCCTTGCTTGTATTTTCATTTTGCATTACGTCGTAACGTGCAACCTTAGCCCTCCAGAAGATCACAGGCCACTTCATGTAGAGACAAACAGTTTCCTCAACCTTAAATATAGGGTATTTTACGTTTCTTCTTGAACTGAATTGTATTAAAATGAACTTGTAAAAATTACCACAGAGTTGTGCATACTTTCAGTTCCCCTTGATTCTTGGGACCCGGCGATTTGCTTCAAGGAAGCTCCAAGAAATTTCCTCTGCAAGGCTGGAAAAACACCGAAGCCTGGATCCTCGCCCAGCCAGCGCCTGCTGCCGTACCTCCCCGACAGCTCGCCTTGTTTCACTAATTTGCTATTTCTTACTAACTCACCAAGTTTACTAATTAGGCTGGCAGAAAGTAACACAGCTGAACTGTAAGGCTGCAAAACGAATCATATTAAAAGGCCTCCTTAAAAGTAAATACTCAATTATAAGATTATTGATTGAACAAACCGCTGTGATTAGAAACACAGTTCTGCACAAGGTAGTATTATAATACTGATCTCCAGTATAATCAATTAACACTGTATAACTAAGCACACAATGTTCAGCCTTACAGGCACCGATATACATGTATATTTAGGTTAGAAACAATTTAATCTTTTGTTTCCTAAGTTCATTCCTATTATGTGAACATTGACTTGCATAAACTTTAGACAAGGAGAACACGGAAAGTTCGTTAATTACTGTATGACTTTATAAATCACACAGGGGTCAAGAAAAACACAGCTGCCCCCAGGGTCCACAGATTATGCTCTCTCCAAGATGTATTTCTCTTTGAGAACAGTAAGTCATCTTCAATAAACGCCAATGCACGGATGTTTTTATCTGAGAGGCCAACAGGGTTATAAAGCATGCTCCACACTTGAGATTATGTGTACATTAGATCACGCTTTCTTGACGCTTTCCCAGCCATTAACTTATATGGCAATAGAGACGTTTATTTTTGACAACGGAGAGCTGCCTCTGGCCAACTGGCCATTTTTTCCTGCAAATTAAGTTAAACCCAGCTTCAGCCCCTCGCCCGCCGCGTTTCGGCAGCAGGGAGCAGGGGCAGCCCCCGGCAGCCCCAACATGCACAGAGTACACGTAGCTGGTCTTAAAGCTTCTCGACGTGCTTTTCCCCCATTTTCGCTCTCACCTATCAGAAGCCTGGCTGCTTCGTTAGCACCTACGGAACTCCTCAGCCCTTTTTTATCAGGCAGCTATGGCTGTACCCTCCTGGACGCAGCCAGCAGATGCCAGCCCAGCTGCAGAGCGGTCCCTGCCCCACAGGCTCTCCAACACTCCTTCCCTCCCGCCCAGCCCAGCACCAGCTGGGGATGCTGTTCATCAAGCTGGTGTTGACAAAGACCCTCTAAACCCAACACCTTCAAGTCCTCTTCTCCGCCAGCACAATAAAAAGGAATTTCATAAAAATGTTTTATGTAAGCCTGTGCAAAGGCACTAGCCTTCCCGCCAGAGATGGTGATTAATAGCAAAAAACGGTTAGCTGGATCTCAAGTTTATTGTACGTGGACTGGGCATTTTCAAGCTTTCTTTTCTAAAAAGCTACTATATATTCTGTAGGAGAAAACACCCAGAAGTGTATGGTTTACTGGGAATGATTGATAATAGGATGATTGCTCAGGCACTCAAAGCATGATATTTGATAGCCTATCATGCACTCATTCGAAAGGAAAGCAACAATTATCATGGCCTGACATGTTTGTCATTGCAGAGCTGAGCCAGTTATCAAAGTGTGGTAGAGCTTCCCAGCATTATAATATTCGATCATGTCTAACACACTTCACGCAGAGCTCACCTCCGCAGCTGTAAATCAAAAGTCCTGCGACGGCTCCTTCCCCAACCGCCTGAGCATCTCAATTCAGGGAAGAACACATCTGGCATGTAATTCGGCTTTTCAGCACAGATGAAGAATTATTTTTTTTCCCCTTTGGATTCTCCTCTAAGATGCTCACTTACTAACAGGCAAAATGGTTTCTGTGGGTCAAGTAATACTCTGCGGGAAGCACCACCAGCTCCCTGCCCTACAGCAGCGATTAACTCTGCTTTCTGTTCTTATTTCAGTACCGTCCTTTCTCGACAAAGTCTGAAAGACTTGTACCTTTATTCCTATGAGTCAGTTTGCTCTTCAGACTCCATAAACACAAACCCACTGCCGTACGCCCTTGGCAGGCATTTATCCGGGTGATTCTAATGGCTGCTCAACGGGAACAATAATTACTGAGATACATTTCTCATCTGAAGATTCTGTCTGAACACCAAAAACCGTAACTGCATACCTCCTGCAAAATTCAATCTCGCTGTATCTTGCTGTGTTACACTTCAAGTACCAAAAAGATGGAAAACGTACCCTAATTTAAATTTTTAACTTAATTGGTACATAACACTTCTAAATATAGCCTTAAGCATTCAAAGTACAAACAGTTTCAAACACTACCCTAAGGACTTTAAATCAGTCAGGCTTCCACAGCGAGTCAGGGGTGCCGCAGTACTTCCCCAGCTGCCATATCCAGAAAGTTGCTACGCAAAGTCATGCTAAGAAAATAAGTGTTTTTCCCAATAAGCAACAACACCTAAACCTACCAGGAAAAAACAGAAAACCGTGGCCACACTCGCCCAGCATATTTTTCTAATTATAAACACCCAAACAATCTACTTAAGTCTGAATCAAATATTATTGTACGTCGAGCAGATACCTTTCAACTGCCAACACTGCAACCTCAGGACCTGCTGCAAAGACTTGGTGCCACTAAGACCACGTTTTCTTCCAGAAGCCACTAAGATGGCAGAGGATGCAGCTCGGTTCATATACTGCCTGCAAACTCCACAGCGACATCAACATTGCAAACATAGAGGGAGTTTTGAACTCACTTTTAACACACCATTTCAAAGAACACCTCTAAACTGCACCAGAAAAAGTAACTCTAATTCCAGATTACAGTAATGCCACCGATATCCCCTGAATATTCAACAACGCACACCCAAAAACTCACACTCAGAAGCCCCTCTCTGTCGCAAAGTAAATATAAAAAGCTGCTCGTTAGTGCCGCCAGGAGCGACCTTACCTGGAAAAGGCGAAGCCAAGACTGGAATTTTGATAGGTGAGAAGGTCAGCACGTGGCAGGGCTGGACGCTCGGCCCCGAAGGTCCCTGGGGGGCTTCGGGCTCCACCGACACCATTGCGGTGGTGGCCGCCGCGGCCAACGCCAGGGCCTGATTGCCGGCAACGGGTTTAAGGCTATTCTGGCAACCCCCTGTGGAAGGGCAAGATACAGCAGATTTTAATTGGAAACCAGTGGATTTACGTCAGATGAGGTTTTCAGCATTCTGAATTTCAACGCAAGATGGAACAAAAGTCTGCAACATTTCCCACGCGGCTTCTGCTGTTTGCACGTCCACCTTAGTGAGGAGGCTAGATTTTGAAAATGTTGCATGACATTTTTTCTAAGGACTCTCAAAAGCCCCTTTCCTCATCATTATTCTTAAAGTCCTCGCTTGTGGTGGGTGCATTCGCAGTCATTAAAACCCCATGTATGTGAACATATCATAATAACCTAGAGGGACAAGACAGTAGTGAGTCATATATAAACTGTGCAGTTATTAAATTTAAATCAGAAGACTCAATAAAAAAGTCAAATATTTGAACACATTGGTCAGCATTTTCTTCCGCTCCCACAGCTTCATAATGACCCTTATTCTGAATTTTCTTAAATATAATTTGTCTGATTTCAAACATGAATTGGTTTTGTTACTTGCTATATTAACCATCCAATGTTACTGTTACCTGTCTGGCTGTTCTCCAGTATTATGCACGCAAATCCCTGACTTTTACAAGTTTTACATACTAGTATCCTTCACCTCAAGAACACGCCATGCAGGAAGCTTCCCATGGTTTTACATGGGAAGTCAGAAGTCCCCCAAGTCAAGGCTCAAACACAGACTCTGTAATATTTACCTTTAAGTCTAACAGGCTTGGGGGGAAGACCTTCAGAGCTCAATTGGCTAAATATGTTAAACAAACAAGAAAATGAGTAGTAAAAATCTTAAGGAGAAAACCTAATTTGACAAACACCAGCTGTTACTCCCTCTACACTGAGCTATGTATTCAAAAATTAAGCAATCATTAGCTTATTATGTCATTCAGCAAATGTTTTCAGTTCATGTGGAAATCCTTCAGGCAGTAAGAGGCAACTGTAGCTCTGCAAAAAAATCACTATTTGATCAGACTCCCCACTTCAGGCGTGCCACGAGTTGGTCAGATTCCTTTTTCCAGGTGCATCTCCGCAAGGAAAATGGGGACTCGGCCATGACCAGCGCTCGGGAAGCGTGGCCATCGGGGCGGGGGTGGGCGACGCAGCCCCTCTGCGACACCGTAAGACAACTGCAGCTGAGCAAGCTCGGATAAGATCCTATTCCCCTACACAGCTACGTAGCCCAGACACCTCATCCAGGCTTTGCCATCCTGCCCTGGCTGCAGACACCTAAAAAGTTTTGACTTGCAGACACCAAATGCTGTTTTGCTCTCAGCTGGCGTTGGGGAAAGAGTGGGTCAGTGGTTTCTGGAAAGGAACCTGCTTTGGTTGCAGCTAATTGGGGCTCCTGAGGCTCTCTGTCATACTAACTTTTGGCAGCTTGGTGCCTAACTCTTTATAAACAATTATTTGCCAACAAAATAAGCTCTGCATTAGCAAAACAGAAGTCAAATATTTTCAGTAAGCATCACAGAAAAACCTTCTTTTATTTCTACTGTATTTGTCAATGCCAAGAAGAATTCACTTAAACACCTGCATATGCACTAGTTAACAGGCACACAAGCAAAAAAAAACCCACAAATTTTAAAGTTTTGATCACTCAACCACAGGTAGATGAAAAACCAATTATTCTGCCAGAGTCACAATGGAAATTAAAAAAAAAAAATCAAAAAAAAAAAAATCAGTGTCCAACTAATCCAACTGTGTAATACATGTTTATTGTTTATTCACCCGAGGACTAGAACAGACCATGAGGTTAGGTTAAACACCTGGCCTCCAAGAGCCTGCACGTGTTCCTAAGTCGAGCTGCCTGCAGTTCAGAAAGATCCACAAAACATCTTCCGTAACTCTTATGAAAACTAGTGTCTAGAAAAATGACTTTTCTACTGGCTTCCAACAGGGTACATGAGCAGAAAGGCTGTTTACTTCTCATTTGATTCTTTTATTTTGGAGAAGATGCAATTTCCCCAAAGAGCCCAGGAAAGCAGCAAAGCGATGTAAGCCTTAGTTGCTTGGATAGCCGAAGTCTTCTACCAGCACAGATGACTAACGCTCCTGAAGCAGGGTTTCCTTATTAAAGTTTCATTAATCCCTTTATTAAAGTTTCATCAGTCTGCTGAAAGAGAAGTTTTGGTGATTTCCGTGCCTTTGATGAAGTTCTCTCTCCCTCTCTCCTGCTAAATAATTCCGTGAAGAGAGGACTACCCCTATAATTGCATTAACAATTGAGAGGAGAGCACAGACAGGGCGTCTGGGGGTTGTCGAGCCCACTCTCTCACTTTGCGGTCAACTGAACAATCATCTCAGCAATTTATCAACCCCTAACACAACATATGATTTGCCAAAGCAACTGGAAGCCTGGCCCGGGACGTGACTTGTTGAGAGCTAGGAACCTTCATCCGCACTCCATGTAGCTGGAGAGAAGAAGTTCTTGAAAACAAAGCAGACTGCTGTAAGTATTTCCAAAAACTTCTTGAAAGGGTTTTTTAAAACCATCATTAATCACCCCACATTTACATGAATTTCAGGAGTCAAATGCCTTGAAAACAGTAATAAAATACTATCGATGTACCCCTGAGGGGAAAAAAAACTGCAAATTTTTTCCTAGCAATGGTGGTTTCCCCAAATCTGTTTTTCACCAAGTCACGCTACACCCTGGTTAGTAAGGTAATACTTGTCTGATGAAATAACAAACGCCATTTCAGTGCCCTTCCCCGGCCTTCCAGCTCTGCTCTTCTCAAGCAAACAGATCAGGGGGAAACACGGGAGACAGGCAGCACGTTTTGATGTGAAGCAACTGAAGAGCAGAGAGCAGCTGAAGAAGCAACGAAGAGATTATTCAGAGAGAACTCACCAACGGTGGAGAAAGGCGGTGAAGGCACCAGAACCGGGCAGCAAAGCCATCACAAAGGATGACGCGTGATTGCCAAATACCTACCTGCTACCATCCGGGTGGAAAAGGGTCTACACGCACAGGTGTGGAAGAGCAGCTGTTTCTGTTGTGCCTTCTCTTCTAGCACAGCATCGCCCAGAAAAAGGTTGTGAATTGTAGCCCATGGCCTGATCTTGACCTAGAAGGCCCGTTTTCGTGCGGCAGATCTGTACCTGCCGGCTACAGAACTGAAGCATCAGGTACCACTCCTGCTGCAGGACAAACCAGCCGGGGCCACGGTGCCGCGCCTGGCCAGCACGCAGCCGGATAGAAGAGCACGACCTCCGCTGCCCAAAGCCAGCGTTTCCTTCCTGGGGTTTGCAGGACACCAAGAGCAGGCTGTAAGCCTTCCCCACAGAGGTATGCAAACCCGACAGACAGACAGACGCACGCGGTGGTCCTACGGCACGTGCTAAATCATGCGGCACGATGCACCGCCCTCAAGTAGTCTCCATCGCCTGCCAGGGAGGCAGGAGACCCTCAGCGACATAACGGCCGACCCCGCTGAGACCCACCAGACATAGCACGTCCAGCACGGAGCATGCTCAGCATCCTTTCCAAAATCCACCAAACCCTCCGCTCCTCCCAGTCTGCACCAGTGCCTTCTCTACGCTCACATACAAGTGACAGAGCACACCGAAACCTGCCTTTTGGCTACTGACATCGTCTAACACATTAAAAATTGAAACCGTAAGATCTCCCTCCTTGAAGAAAAAACACCCGAAAGAACAGAAATTACTTTACTTAATGAGACAAAAGTAAAGACTACTAACACTTGTGAGATATGAAGATCCACTCTTATCCAAAAAGGGTAATTCAAGACCTTTCCTTTCAGATAAAAAAAAGTTACCGGTATTGTGAAAACTTACTGTACAGACAATGTAATGAATTTTAAATTGCACTTGATCATTATAGTCTTTCAGTCTTTGTCTTCAGTTTTGCCTACAGGAAAACCTCTTTACCAAAGAGTTATGAATATCTTTCCCAAAAGACCCACATTAAAAAAATAACAGAGGAAAAAATTTCAAGCAGGTTAAAGACCTTTTGAACTTTTCATCTGTCTTTGAGAAAAAAGTATTAATACACACAAGTATAACGTTCCTTGCAACTTTTTTTAATGATCCAATGAATCACTGGGTTTTGCTTATCCTTTCAGCCCATGAGCTACTGCAAGTGCCCAAAGGCCCTGTAAGAGCTCTTCTGCATTAGGAGGTGCTCCTTCGGGTGAGGACCAAAGGACCCCAACACAGACGCTGACCTGGCTGTCTCTTCTTTTTTGCCTGGAATACCCGAAAGACACAATTATAACACAAACGATTTCCACTGCAGTGTGCTGCTCTGTCTCTACCCAGCATATGGAACCACACAGCACCTGATTTCTGTCAAAGCTTTCCAACCACCAAAACTCCTGTTTCCGTGCTGTTTCCCATGCTAATCTGTGGTAGCTTAGCATGGGAAAAGGACACCAGAACTAAACGCTACTNAAAAAAAAAAAAAAAAAAAAAAATCACACCAAGTACTGAGCAGCTTCCTAAGGGATCTGAAACGTTTTCCATGTGTATTTAAAATAAAAAATATTTTGAAGGGTTTTAATTTAAACGTGTACGCTATGGAAGTCACATAAAATGAAACACCAATTCAATTAAATAGAAGCTAAATACTTTGACCCCAGAGTTAATGAAGGTTCGCAATGCTGACGTCCTAAACCTCACCCATAGAAGGACATATACCATTCTCACTTCTTTTTAAAGCGATATACAAGCTCCTTATTTTTAGCCATGAACCAACTGATCCCTAACCCCCTGACTGCCTGTATCCCTGGGTTTTGGGGGTTTCCCTGCCACCCGCCCTGGCCTCAGGGCTGCTCTTCAGGCACCCACACCGCTGCCCAGCCCCTCTGTTACTGAGCTTGCCTCATCCAAGCGCTGCACAGTCCCAGCTGCTATTTAAAAAAAAAATAAAATTCAAAAATCCATCATTTTTGATCACAAAGCCATTTCAGAACCGTTCACTGAATCTCAGCCGACGCCGCCCAAATCGGCCACAGCCTGGGACCAGAAGGTTTGCAGGATAACACAGCCAGAGCCGGCCGACTCCTGCGGTCCAGCGCGCGGCGCAGGGCTGCACCACAGAGCACCTGCCCGAAGTCCCCGCGTTTTCACAAGGGGTACACTACTCGCAGAGTAAATTCCCCGATTGCTGCCAGGCAGGTCGAGAGGAGGGAGCGGTAACGGGCAGCTCCATCGCACCCACGTCCCTGGTACGCACCAGCCCGGGGAGAAAGAGCTCATAACCCAGCCTGGCGAGGATGCCGTCCCGGCACCGCGGCCGGTTTAGCTCTAAGGCAACAGCCGTCATAAAATACTTAACGCTGCTTCCAAAGAGGTATTAAAAAACAGCTCCAAAAGAAATAAAAATAATTGAAATGTGAATTATTATCATCCCTTATTCCCTTTCCCTTCGTCTGTAGCGTCTGTAAACTCAAGTCTTTTAGATGACAGTTCTTTATTGGACTGTTACCAGAATTCAAACTGACAACAACCATCTTTTGATGGAGAGGGAAAAAAAAAAGAAGGTAGCTGAAATAGGCTGAAACGACTCATTGCTTCATCCTCTCTCCTTGACGACAAACCCTTAAAAAGGGGACTACCATAACAAAAGCTCTGTAGGGATCGGTGGTTTCTGCCCTAACCAGCCCTCCTGCTGCGGGGAGCCACGGCAGAGGTGGGTCCTGCCCTCTCCACCTCCTCTTCACCGGCAGTGCTGGTGTCACAGAAGCTGTCTTGGCCGGCTAATCCATGAAAACACAAGGTAAATTAATAAAAAAAATACGCAACGTGTCAAAGCCTGCCGATCTACAGAAGAAAATGAGCCTTTTCTGCTTGTTTTCCCCGTTCCTGCCGGCCGGCAGGGCAGGGACCCGGGCAGAGCCGCCGGCAGGGCTGTGCCCATGGCCGGCAAGGGAAAGCCCCACGGCCAGCCGCCCTCGGGCCAGGTACGGCAGGACACCGAGAGAAAAACTTTCTCCCAAAAGTATTTCAGCCATCGGTTACAAGTCTGGTATTTCTGAAAACCCGACATGTTGGATCATTTGCAGAGCTGATAAAAATTATCACTTTTATATTAAAAAAAAAAAAAGATAGGTAGGATTAAAAGGTTATTGATTACAAAAATGTTAAGTTCGAAGACATGACTTTTAATAATATAGATATTTATATTACATATACATACACATAAGTATACTGGCATCAGTACATCCAAGGAGATGCTGGTTGGATTTGGATTCTCCTCTCTCGAGGGGGCTGCCGCCGCCGGCTCCCTCTGAGCAGCTGAGTAGGGGCACACGCTCCCTGAACTTCAAGGCTGCATTCTGCACTTTCTCAATAAATTGTCCCTCGCGCTGGTAGAAGATCAGATGGAAGATGCCAAGTGGAAAGAGGTATTAAAAAAAGGGGGAGGTCCAAGTTCAGTGGGTCAGGGGCAAACTTCCTATCTGGAGACAATTTGTGACTATCGGGATTTGATTTTTTTTTATTATTAGACAATTCCCCATAAACGGATAGCAGCTAGGAAGATAAGTTACTTTTATTATTGTTTTATTCATCAACAGAAGGGTGTTTACTACAAGCCCTTGGGATCAAGCACTAGCTATTCTCCTTGCTTGCTCCACTCAGCCCTCTACCATTTAAAAGCTATTTTCTGGTGCCGTGAAGTCACTAGGACCGATGCTCTTCGGGAGACTGAGGTGCCATTCCAGTTGGGTACTTCCTATATCATAAACATATCTCTAAGAAAAGATACACACAAACTACCAATAAAAGTAAGTTTCCTCTTCAGAAACAACGAAACCTCTTTTTTATCCCATCCGTTTCGGTGGGCTCTGTGGTGCCCTCCTGCCCCAAAGCCGGACCGCCAGCCAGTTTGCCCAGTCGGGCAGCGTTACTGGTGGGAACCTGGCGAGCCTCCACCGGAGATAAACGACCAGAGGCTTGGCTCCAGCAGGAAAACTCACATAGACGCGTACAAAAGGAGGAGAAAATGGGAGGTGTTACTTAAACTGAGCCCACCCCTACGCAGCACCGCGCTGCGTGGGTGTCTAACGCAGGGTATCGGCGACGCCAGGCGCCTGGGAAGGCTCACCTGGCCAGGACGGCATCTGGACAAAATTTGCTCCCTCGGCAAAGCGCATCCTCGCAACGACGGGCTCGAGCTTCGACGACGGAGGGTGGCTTCCCGGTTAATCCCCTCCTGTCGTTTCTTACGCAACCCAAACTTCACTGAACAGCAATTTATAAAGGCCCCAGCCCCGCCGCTCGCCAGGCTGAGCCCCCTCCCGCGTGCGGTTTGGATGCTCTCCTGCCGGTGCCCACGGCCCGCCTGGAATTTCACTCCTGTTCCTGCCTGCCCACCATAGCCCCCACACACCCAACGCACC
>VYZV01009742.1:127567-260073 GCA_013401275.1 Pandion haliaetus | reverse complement strand
ACCACCGTCACTGACTGGGTCGGCCTGGGCCAGAGGCGGGTCCAACTTGGAGCGAGGGGAGTTTCCAGCAGCTTCTCACAGGAGCCAACTCTGCAGCCCCCTCCCCTGCTACCAAAGAAAACCGCACCACACAAACCCATAACACTACCTCTTGGCTTTTCCATAAAGGAAAGGCTGGAGGGATATCCTCGTGCTCGAGTGAGAAGTAACACAGGTCTGGGGAGTTCCCCAGTTCCTCGTGGAGCTTAGTCCCAGAGCCCGTGGCCACGGTACTCCTCCTCTGCAGATGAGCTCGTTACACATTCCTGTGGACCAAAGGGGCATTTGCAGTCACACGTGCTTGAAATGGCATACGCTGCTGAGAGAACGGTACAGCAACCCGCTGGTTGTTGCAGCAATGGCCCTTTGCAGTCGCTCCAGCTACAGTATTAGCTGCCTCTGAAGGGGCCTCAGCGTTGGATGAAATTCGTGACGGTGATGCTGGTGGACTGGGGATGCTGGTGGTCTGCTGGGGCTAAAGAATGGAAAGGAGAGGGGAGAGCAGAGACGTGGTAATAAGCTATAAATATGCACAGGGGTTGCTGACAAGAACGGGTTATTCAGTTTTTCATGCTCCTAGTGGACAGAACAAGAAGCGGCAGTCCTATAGTGTAGCAAGAACAATCTAGTTTGGGCCTTGGAAGATTTTTCGAAGGGTGAGAAGGGACACAGAAGGGCTGGGCTCTCCTCCCGCACCGGTCGGGGCACGGCTCCGAGCTGCCACGAGGCCAGCGCAGCACATCCCATACCAGCCTAGGGGTATAACCAAACGGGAAAACCTCCCAGGTCAGCAAAGGTGGTTGCTTTTTCACTTTTCATGACAAAAAGGGAGTTAATAGAAGGGCCATGTTGGAAGAAGAGACATGTTTGGGGCATAACTTCTTTCAACTATTGCAACTTCAACCTGGGAGTGCTTTGGGGAAGAAAAGGGCACCCGAGACAGTTAATCAGTCTCACATCTGGTGCACACGTGAGCCCTCAAATGCCACAAAGTGTACTTCAGATAGCCAAAAAGCCTACTTAGGGCTGGAATAGAAGGTTTAGACCCATCATCTTCATTTTTAAGTCTGAAAAAATGGGTCTGAACACCCAAAAAAGGGATCCCTTTCATTAATATCAGAATTACAGACTTTTCTTACTGAGGACATTATGAACCACTTTTCTTCATGACAAGGTGGTCTTGTTGTGAGACGGTGTCAGGTGATGACCAAACTTTCTGTTGTTAATGCACCAAACTATTTTACAGAATAGGTGATGTAAAGTCGCCATTGTAGCACAGCAGCCATCCGTAGGGATAAATTTAATTTGGTATGGTAAACACGAACAGAACAGTATCCTGTACCACGTTCCAGAAGGCATTATGTAGGACGCCCTGTATATCTGTAGCCATGTATATTTGAACGTGCTGAAGTTGCCTGTAGATGATAGCACTGACCAGAACCTCGGCAGAATTACATGCTTCAGCAAATTCCTAATAAATAAATTCCTCCCTGCTCCCGTGTGCTATCTAAGCTCAGAGTCCCAGGGAATGAGGTTTGCAGCTATCTTTGCCAGCGTCTGCCTCTCGGGTTAAACTGCTCATTTCATACTGTGCGGAGGGGCTGGAGCGAGGAGCGGGAATCTCCTCTGCCATCTTTGGGCGCCTTGTGCTGTGTGAGAAAGCAAGCGCAAACACAGGCAGAGTTTTCCTTTCAGGTACTAAACCCCCCAATTCACTCCTTCACAGCAGTGCAGCAATCAGGAACCCCATCTGAGGAGCTCTTATTTCTTCCCAAGCAGAGCTGTCAAAATATCCAGCCAAACAAATGACCTGGCGACGAGATTATTCTGTTGAGTTTTCTCATAACAACATTGACTAATAGTCTGTCCCTTGGGTTAATCCTTATCTGCTGCATTAGTCATTTGTTTCCAACAGTGGTAAATAGCAGAAATGTATCAAATGAACCCACTATGCACCTGATTGTGCAACACCATGCTACGAAGGGAAATGAGCTTCTGAGTCCAGCTAGCGATCAGCTTATAGTCTGTAGCGTGAGGATTGATTGTCCCTACGTCTTTTATTCTAGCTAGCAGAATCGCAGCTGCTATTCTTATTCTCCTACGCAACACATCTGAAGCTTTGAGAAATCCCTCTTTTGGGGAATGGTGGCTACCAAGCGGTACTCCCTCTGTGCCTGGGTAGAGGGATTAAACTCCTATGCCTAAACCAGTCAGGTTCTCACGGGATTTAGCTGCCACTGCCTGTGCCGAGGAGGAGCTACGCAGTACGTGTGAGTGGTGGATGGTGGAACAGCTTCCACTGCTCCTCAGAGCACAAGTCACACCTCCCCTGAACAGAGCCCCCAAGGCAAACGCATCAAATGAAAAATCCTGAAATAAAATGACCTTTTGTGTCTATTCCTGTAATGTGAAATACCTGATCCCTCATCTGATTTTTGCTAAATTCCATTGGTTTCCACGAGGCCTGTTTCAACCCCAGTAAGAGAAATCAAAGAAGTAGGAGTCAAAGGAATAGTAGCTTCAGTGCAATAGAAATCACTGCGGGAAAACATGCGTGATACCTGACTTCAGCCTTCCTAGGAGCCTTTTTTCAGTCTCTGGGGATGGTGGGAATTGCCTTGAGACACCCGGCTCCCCGGGAGGCTCCCCCAGCTCTGGCAGGAGGTGACCCATGGCAAACCAGGGCAGACAGTCAGACCAGGACACAGGCTCCCAAAACTGCAGCAGGAGAATGAAAAAGTGCAAGAGCAGAGAAGAGTGGTTGAACAAGGGGAGACACCTCAGGAAACTACAAAGAGATCGTCTAAATTTCTTTAGGTTGAAGGAATCGCCCTGCTTAACGAGCCCCAGAGTAAGAGGTTCTAGATTTTTAAATGTCGGTGTGAGAATGAGTGGCAGAGGTGCAAGCAGCAGGATTTGGCCATGGCCTGGAGACCTGGCAGAGCAGCTGAGGCTTTTCAGATGGTCCTGTCGCGCCGGGGACTGTCCTGCAGCTCAGCACAGCCCTCTGCCAGCTTGGGAGCGCGGCCGGCTTACAGCTTGCAAAAAGGCGAGTGCCAAAAGTCATCTCTGGGTGGGGAAATGGGTGGAGCAGCACTCGTCCATCCCCAGCCTGCCCCAGCAGGCATCAACACCTTCTGCTGGTGTGAATGAACCATGTCCTCGTAATGCTGCTGGTGGTTTCTGGAGCTGCTCTGCCATCGACACCATTTACATTTCCGAGTTAGCCATTTGTTCCTTTTTCATTCTGACTTCAAACTCGCCAGCCTTCAGGTTTCTTGGTGGTCCCACCAGGAGATCGTGGCTAATCTTCACCTTGCTGGGTGCTAGATTAACCCAATGGCAGTTTGAGCAGCTGTCAGAGAAGGACCTGATTGCACAAAGATGATTAAGTGGCACATTAAGCTGCAAAACATTAATTTCCTTTCCATTATACTTCAATCAGTTTGTTTTCCCATTTCTTATACAATATTCTTCAGCTATTTTTATACAAAGATGGAGTTGTTGATACCAAAATTTCAGACTCTGGTTATTTAGGAAGGGAAGAGAAATGAGACCGCTGCCCTTCAGTTGCATGGTCAACCGAAAGCAGGAGCATGGAGGGGACAGGCAAACATCTCCTGCCAGGACTGCTGGGGTAGCTAAACCCATTCACTAAAATCCTAAATTTATTCTAATCCTGTTGGATGCAGAAGTCAAACACACCTTTTTTCTTTAAAAACAGAACAACTGATGCATAGTCCAGAGTAAAGCTGTGTGCAGGGTTTTGCATACAAGAAGATTAATTCAGGTAGCTAAGAAAAGAAACAGAAACGTGTTCAAACAAAGAGAAGTCTATAAAAAGGCATATTTTATATGTGCACTCTAGGCGACTAAGTTGCTGGAAACATTTTCTTTTTGAATTGAAGAATAAAGAGCACAGTTGTTTGAGGCAAGATTTGCTTTTTAACTAGTCAGTCTGAATACATCTCTGGTCTGATTTTAACCCTCTTTGGTAGTCATTCCCAGTTCCACCCCACAGTAGCAGAAGGATAAAACTGCCCTGGGATAAAGATGTCTACCTCTGGCCACCCTTTGTCCCAGAGCACTCCTGAGAACACACACAACTCACTTTGATCTGGGCCTTCCTTTAAAAGACTCCAAAAAGGTTTCCATGCTAAATTTGGGACTGAGCAATCTGTAGATGCCTCAACCCATCTCCCCTGTGCTTCCAGACAGATAGGGTGAGGATGGCTAAAACCTGTAAGGGAGGAATCCTCAGTCTGCACCTGGAATTTATGAACTCGAGTCAGGGCAGTGATGCTGCCCTCACGCACCACGTCTCAGTTTGTGAAATTTGGAAGTGTGGTAGCTGCTTTTGGCAAAGCATTATGTGAAAGGAAGAGAGCTTCTTCATAATGTCAGGGACCAGATACAAGGGAGGTGCTCCCTCTGGCCACGTACGGTCACCTCCCCTTAAGTACCAGCATTGCTGATGCAAGTGTGTTGACCCGGTGCTGGTCCACATGCTCCAGAAGGGCCCTAAGGGCTTTCCATAGGAGATACTCCTGGTAGGTATTGCTCACCACAAACAGAAAGAGACAAATTTCCTTATTTCTGCCCGTCTTTTCAGAGCCTACAGATTGTCTGGAAGGAATCTGCGGATCTCAGAGGAGACATATTGCAGAAAAGTAGCATTCTCAGAATCAGATGTGCACTTTCTTAGTCCCCCGAAATACTGAGGCACATGCCTAGCATCGAGGGTTTGAAGAGAAGATGTTGCTCTGCAGCTGGTACAGCCCAGAAGAGAATGAGTAGGGGTGTTTTATTTTTAACTTTTCAGAAGAGATGCTTTCCTGATTTACATCCTTCACCATCACTGAAAGCCTGGAGACCTGGTCCTCTGCATCACCACATGTCTCATAAGCATTTCAGGTATCTCGGGTAGCTAAGGAAGACATTTTGAGCATTCCAGGTTCTCAGTGAAGTCAAATCAATGACTTCACTTACAAAACCTTGCTTAGAAATTAACTGTTTCATGAATTTCAGCAAAATATATATGTGATAAGCTCAAAACATCTAGCTAGTCAAAATGCTGTGGATTCCAAAACAACAAACAACAGATGGTGCCATCTCGCATCTACCTACTACTCTAAAGAGATACTTGATGGATAGTCAGATGAACTCCCTTGTAGAAAGACTAACAGTAAGGTTTATAGTATAAAGATTCAGATTTTTCTGGTGCTCAGTAGGAGCTAGTTTACCAATAAAAGGTGAAGAGCAGCAATCAAACCTGCACACTCCATAGCACTGGCAGGGCAGGCAGAAGATACCAGTGTCCAGCAAAACAGTCTGTCACGTACTCAGCAGCTTGGTTATTTACTCTCGAAAGCAAGTTGCATTTCATCCTGGCGGGATAAAAAATTGTCCTCTTCTCACTGCTGTAGACCACCCAGCATTTTAACACAGTGGTTTGCATGGAAGTTGGAAGGAGAGGAGTCTTCGTATCAGTTCTTACAGTCCCAAACAAACATTTGTTATTGCTTAATCTCCAGTTTAGAAAAGATCAGTTTTCCAGGAAAGACATGGGAGCAACACTGCATTAACTGATAAGACATCAGAGAGCAAAACAGCCCCACAGCTTATCTCATAGTCGCAAGGCCCTTCCTGAAACCTGCTTTATTCAAACTCAGCGGTGAACCTTAGAAGCAACAGGAACAGCTCTGTAATGTGGGTAACGTTGAGAGCAACAAAAAGCGTGGTCAGGTTTGCAGTGGGCTGGAAACAGTCATTCGTCACATCGTGTCCTGTAGAAAGTCTTCAAAACTGCCCACAGGACACAATTTGTTTTGTCTCAGACCTGCTGTTTCCAGGATGCACGGTGACTGCTGGTCCTCGAAGGATGGTCATGTCACCCACCAGACGAGGAGGCGGCTTCTGGGTACGGACATGATGCCCCCCAGCAATGTTCTGGATGCCAAGTGGGAGTGTTTGAAAGGTGCTGCACCCACTCACCACACTACTGTTGTACACAACATGCACCAAATCAGTTGGTGAAGAGACAGTAATGTTTCATGCCAAGGACAGACTTTTCCTGAGGCACCTAATTATCATCAGCCCACACGCTATTTTCACAAATTGCTTAGAAGGGCTTATTGCAAAGGCAGCGTTATGAGACAGTTGGTTACACTGAACTCAGGTTATTTAAAATACATGAGGGGAGGGAGGGCGAGTCGTGGGCACTTTGGTCTCCGCAGAAGGTGGAAAATCATTACTACCTCTACTTTTTACATATTATTCCAAGGTACAAATACACGGGTTTGGCTTCTTAATTAGGTGTTTTACCTCCCTGTGTTAACATGGTTACGTCAAAGCTCATTGCAAGCTTAAAACTTCACTTTGTCAGCCGAGCAATTACACTTTTATGAGCTTTAGCCTCTTTGTAGTAACTTTAATACATTTTTGTTACCTAATTATTTCTCTTCCGAGATTATTGCTCTTAAGTAACACCACTGTTCTTTTGGATTCAGTGGTGGAGACAGCACACCAGATCACATACTTATCTCCAAAGCCATTTTGGGAACCAAATGTGGAAATATCAGTGTCAAGTTACAAAAAATGTACCAAGAACTAATTATTCCATCTGGAAACCTTCAGATTTAATTTCTCCAACATTAAATCCCCCGGTATTGTTCTTCAGTCACTCAGCTGTAATGGCTTCTGCTCCACTCCCAGAAGAGCATTTCGCAGCGCTTTCAGGACAGAGCTGTCCTGGTCTCTCCTTATTGCAGCTACTTTTGCTTGCCACCCAATTACCCATTTCAGGGATGATTTTACTTTGCAGTTGGCTGTTAGCTTAGGCCGTTTATTCCACCCCCAGTCCCTTCTCCCGCAATTCGGGACGGTGACTGGCAAGCCCCCGAGCAGGGCTGGATGCTGCATTTCGCCTCCCCGCGGCACGAGCTCTCCGTGCCTTCGCAAACGGGCTGGCGAGCACACAGAGATCACTTCACCACGGCAGAGCTACCTTCCTCTGTAAGCGGCTTAGGGCCGGATAAAAGACGTCTGCTTCTGGTATGTATTAAAGTGCTCAGCCGTTCACTTAGGAATTAAGTGGAACACAAGGCCATTCTAAAAAAACAAAACGCTTGCGTTAAAATCCCTGCCTCCGAGCTGGGCATGTGCTGTTGCCCTCCTGAGGAGGCCATGATGCTGTGCACAGGCGGCACTCGAGCCGAGGGGAGAAGTGGGGTCTGTGGTCTGCCGGAAACCTCTGGCGCCTGGAAGTCCTCTGGCCAAGAACAAAACCCAGCCCAAGTTTCTCCGGTAAGCGCTAAGCTCCCAGCTATTACACCATAAGAAGATACCAGTACACCGTGAGCAGATACCAGTTACAACTCACAGTTTGGGTTTGGCGGTAGGACTTGCTCCTACTGCCTTGTTTGGGTAGTCGCATCTCCGAGGAGCAGTTGTGCTCCGTCCCCCGAAGGGATCAGAGCATCCCCCAGCACTTGGGGTGCACAGCTCGGAGCGACGACACAACGTAGAGCAGCGACAGCCTGCAGCTTCCCCCGCCTCCAGTGAGGAGCCCCAGGGGAGCGGGAGGAGGAGGAGATGCCGGGGGGGGTCCGACTCGTCTCCTCAATCCTGTTCCTAGCCCTGGTGCAGGAACGGGCAAGGGGGCAGGCAGGCGCTGGTGCATGCTGCTGGACACCGGTGCACCGACAGCGAAGGATAATTCCTGCTTCGGCCCCATCCTTCCACCCAAGAGGAGAAAGGCACCGCTGGCTCCTCGCACCAGCCCCTGCCCTGGATCCGTCCCTGCAGGGCTTTCGCCCACCCACAGGCACAGCAACAGGACTTGGCCCACCGGCGCAGGGCTCGGGAGCCGCAGTCCCTCTCTCCTTTTCCACAGGGAGCCCGAGGCTCCGTCTGCCGGCTCAGGATGCAGCCGCCGCGTCAGGATGTGGTTCAGCACAAAGCAAGAGACCGCTGATAAGGCTGAGGAATCGGTCAGGCTAGCAACGGACGCAGAGGAGCTGCTCGTTAGGGCTCGCCAGCAGCTTCTTACCTTTCTGAGGGAGAGGGAGAACCGTTTCACCCAGGTTGGGAATGATGTTGCCTGAAGTGTGGCTTTCAGCCTTTAAAGTTGGTACAGAAACCACTATAAAAGGTCATTTTCTAATTTCATAAGAAGAAACTTGTTGCTCAGAAGGAACTTCTACTAAAAACTTCACAAATTGTTAAATCATCTTGTGAAACAGCCAAATGTGAATTCCCAGCCCAGAGATGCCACTGATGTTCCCACCAGCTTGTGGAGAGCCGCGTGGAGGTGGGCACGACTTTACAGCCCCTGAATTAGGGAGAGAAATTGCTCAACGCAGTCCAAAGCTAAAGACTAAGAAAGGTTATAGAAAGCGATTGAATAGCTTGATTGTTTCTGTTTTAATATTTTTTTTTAATAGGCAAATTAGAAAAAAAAAAAGTTTCATGCACACTTTTGCTTGCAGTCTCCCGTGGTGCATTATCCCACTGCATGACATTGACTTGAGTAGCAAATACAAAAAATTATTCCCATCAGTCAAGACCAGCCTGGAGAAGATCATCCCGTAGGCCAGCATTGCCGGATTTCTCTGGGCCCCTGCCAGGCAGCCTCCCCTCTCCTTCCCTGCCTCAGGTTTGCTCAGGCTGGTTTTAACTTTGGTTTTCAGGTCTGGTTTTCCTTCTCTGAGGTGGTTAGGCCAATTCCACCAATTTCAAAGTCTTAAAATACATTTTGGGGTTGGTTTGCTGCTGCTGTTTTTCAGCGAGCCTTTGGAGTTCATCTTCCCTCTTTATTTCCCTGACACTTTGGTCAATAAAAAGACACAAAAAAACCCTAAACAAGAAAACCCTTCAAGCACTGATATTCTACCTCTGTCCGCAGTGGGTAAATGCATGCTCTCCTCTCTCTAGAGATCTCCCCAAGCTGCACATTCCTGTCTTTGGGTTGAGCATTACCAGCATCATAACTTATTTATGTTTTGCTTGGCTGACGAGGACACCATCTCCAGTCTTAAAAGGAAATACTGGAGGGCAGAGGCAAGCATTGTTTTCTCTCTTGCCTTCTTTTCTTCATTACAGCTGGAGACTCCCTCTGATCCCCGCTTTCTTCTCCCCGTGCAGTGCTCCAAGGAAGGAGGGCTCCACAAAGAGCACACGCTCCCGCGGCCGGGACAGATGCACTTGCTGTTTGAAGGCAATATTCCCAACTGACGCTTCTTCACAATATGTCATTCACGTCACAAGCCTGACTTGTATTTTGTTTGCTGCTTGAAATAATTTTGTTGAATAATAATCTTCCTTGTACGAGAACTTCTATTTTCAAAACGGTCCGTGGAGCGGCTCAGCTCTTAATGAGTTTTCCTACAGGCTATGAGCTGACATCAAGAAGCTTCTTCACTTGGCTTCTTTTACAGAAGGATTCACTGCGGATGCCAAAGTCAGCTGTCAGGTGCAGAAAGAAGCAAAACTGCTCCAGAGATGTAGCGTTGCGAGATGAACTGAGTGCAAGCGTGTTTCGGAGATCACCCACAGAGAAATCCTCCTAACCAAGAACCAGCTCCCAGTTTGGAAGATCTCACAACATTACATTTTAACACAGCTTCTGCTGCTCGCTCGGTGAGCTCACGGTGGCTGAAATTCAGCCATGTGAAAGCACAAAGCTCATGTACCGTGTAACCTGATGTTGCAAGACTAAACAGGACCAAGCGATGCGGCGCTTTGGGCTGCTGACTGTCACCAGAAGAACTGGAATCCTTATCATATGCCCTTGGAGCCCCATAAATAGCCACTGTATTTATTGTAATAGCCAATGGTAAATCCTGCGATACTTGCCTGCTTGATTTCTCTTACTCTCTATTCATTTTTCCTTACCTGTCTTAATATGTTAAGAGAAAAAGGACTCGATACACCACTCTAAAAATAATGCCGTAGGTTCTCGTCTCAAAACCATACCCCAACAATGATTTTGCACTAGTTACGGTTACAAGCGGATATTTTTAACTTGTTTATTAATACAATTAGACAAGATATTTGACTGTTTCATCTTTCATAAAATCATCTACATGTTTTTCCCCGGTGATAAACCTGACCAGAGTTCTTAAAAAAAAAAATAAAAAACCAAACCCCAAACAACCCATAACAGGCTTTGCTGTAACATCCTTTCTCCTTCCCTTGGAGTGCATCTACTTTTTTTTTTCTGAAGCCTTGGTAGCAATATCACAGAAGTCTATTATTTTGCTTCTGAGCACTTACTTCAGCTGTGCCAGATATACTTTGTAAATTATAAATATGCATCCAGCTTACCTAAAAAAAATAAAATGTGTTGTCCCAAAGTATTTCTAGCTAATCGTTATCATTAAACTAATAATTGCTACATTCAAATTAGTTCCTTTCATTCAAGTAATAATGTTCTTTGTTATATCACCCATCCATAATGTCACCTCCCTAACTTTATTTTTATAAAATTAGCTCTTAGAAAATATTCAAATATACTTTAAAGAAATACATACTAAAAAGTCCTTGCAACAGAATCCCAAATTATTACTTTCTTCTACTATAGGAAAAGGAATGGTTATTTTTAATGTACAAATGGGTATGATCTTAAATTTTCATAAGAAGATGGGAAGAGAGGCAGGGACAGAGAGGAGAATTTCTAAGCAGCTTAAAGAATCAGTTAACACAAGTTTTTGGAAGGAACAGACATCTAGCCATCTTGGTATTGCTCATTAAAAAAATCACTATTACTGCTCAGTAAAGATTTGTGATCCACCTTGCAAAGTGGTTTAGTCCTCCAGACACCCTGAGGATTGTAAATTTAAGACAAAAGTGAAAAGTCTTACATTAAAAAGCAAACCAAAAAAAGAACGCCACGCCTGGCACAATGGCAGACTTGTTGTGCCTTTCTTCTCCAAAAGGACAGCTAGAGGTGGGGAAAACTGTCAGCTTCAGGCTTGGGCTTCAAGGGAGCCTAATAATGACCAAAACCCTCTCTTCTTATTAGAAAATTCCTCTGCTCATTGTAATTTAAAAACAGCCTGTGCAACTGCTGGTAAGGCTATTCTACTAAAGAGCTAAAAAAAACCCCCAAGTTTCTTTTTTGGATGTTTTTGAGCAGACAGGAACAGAAAGAAAGAGAAGTACTTTAATGAAAGCAAAGCTCAACTGACAAGCAAGGTCCTAAAGGGAAAAAGTAATCAATTCCAGAGGGTCCTGCTGGTAGGTGGCAATTACATCTTCCACGGCATTTCTTCCTGGTAATCGAGTTCTGTGTGTCGCTGGTTCTGACCCCTCGTGAAAGAATGGTGGGAGGTCCCCGAGCTCATCACAGTCTTTTGTGTGTTTGTTTGGGGTTTGATTGTTGGGTTTTTTGGTTTTGTTTTGGGTTCTTTGGGGTTTTTTTTAAGTCCTTCCTGAGTTCCTTATAGGGTCTTTCGGAGAAAATTCAATGTACTAATGGCCTGTTTGAGCATGCTGGAGTAGGGGTGGACATGGTGGCAGGAGCTGAAATGGATTCTCCAGTAGCTTTCCAAAGAAGAAAAAGCCCAAATACAAATATTTCTAAGCAGCACGGCCAACCTTTTTAATAATACAATTAGCAGACCATGAGAGTTTAATGCCATTCCTGAAGAGTTATTTATCCACTTAGATAATGACATGATTAACTTTGTGGCCTGCCCTCTCCTAAGCTCTCCTGTTAAAAATCCTTCAATATTTATAGTAGCGAGCCAGCAGAACTCAAAAAGTTTCTCATCATGTGGGGAAAGTGTAACATTTCCAGTAAGAAGGCTGCCCCTGGCCACAGGTGAAGGTTTTCTCTGGGCTAAACAAAGCAGTTCTTTCACTAACAAATTAAAAATAAATAAAAGCACCGCCTCCCCCCTGCCCAATCTGTAATGCAACCACTGTTCGATGAGTGTCATCCCTCAGCCGTGGCCAGCGTGAGCCAGCACCGTCTGCGAGCCGGAGTCCTCCCTGCCAAGAGCTTGGCCAGAGATTTACCGCTGTGGGCTGGTCCCCGCTGCCCGGGTCGATACGCGCATCCTCGGCTTTTGGAAGCCTCGCTGAGGTCCCCACCGAGGAGAAGTGGTGGGACCTGTCTCCGTCCACAGGCGTGTCTGTCCTGCATCACCAAGTGATGCAGCTTTTACATCTAGCCAGGTCCTGCGTGTCTGAGCAGTCTCAACTGAATGGTAGATATTAAATAACACAGCACTTCAATGAACATTTTAGTTACCCATATCTTTTAAAAATTTCTCAAAATGTCAGTGCTGCTTTTACACTCCCTTTTAATCCCTCTGATTTTTGCTATTTCTCTCTCGTGTCACTTTCTTATTTTACTCTAAGTCCGTCAGTTATTTTTCCTTTGATACAAGCAGGAAAGACGTCCCTGTCTGTGATCCCATGAGCGATCCTGCTTTCAAACTTTCCTCCTACCTTGAATTTCAGCAGCTCAGTCCAGACCACTGCCCAGCTCACACAGCACCTCTCAGGCCTTATTTTATTTTCACCTCCCCTTACTCCACATTATACACTTCAGAAAAGAAAGTCTTGTATTTATCAGTTTGGACAAATAAGTGATCAAAGTCTTTTAACTGGCTCTTTTCCATTCTCTAGGAGTTTTATGGACACCCAAACATTTAACCACAACTTGGTTTGCTTCGTCAAATCTCCTCTGAGGTTTTACCAGTGAGGGACAGTTTCTTTAACTCCCCAGTCTATAAGTAAAGCTCAAACTCCCACCAAGCAGGACCAGGAGACCAGCTGCCGCACTGCTGGGAGCATGCAGGGTTGTACGTAGGAGCTGAGCACAATCATGAGGAGATGGGAGAGAAAACCCCCAACACACCAAGCAACAAGGAAAAAATCCCCACCAATCCAGTGGCAGGGAAATGTCGCATTTCACACAAGCTCCGCTTAAAACCAGTAACATTAATGTGTTATCAAACTCTCCAGTTTGTTCAGTTTCTGTAGCAAAAACTGCCAGAAGCACAGAACATTTCATGCTTTCATCTTCCAGAAATAATTTGACACTACGTGAAGATTTGATTGCTCTGATTACATTATTGTTTGTTGAGTACCAATAAAAGTAGGCTTTAAATATATATATATATATATATTTTCTCTTTTCACTGCTTGCTTTGTAGTGGCAAGACATGCTAGGATGGGCCACCGTGGGGCAGACACGGCATTTCTCATGACTTCCCAAAGCAGGTGTTGGTGAGTGAGAGTCCACGGGATGGAGGCGAGCAGGAGGATTTCCACAGGCTCCCTGAGCCACCAGTGTTCCGCTGATGACCGTGTTGGGCACCAACACGGGGCCAGAGTCCATCTGTGGAGCAAGGGCCGATGGCTCCTGCGATGGAGCATCCTGCAGCATCAGCATTGTGCTTTACACCAGTTGACTCTGCTCCTCCAAACTTGCCTCCACACACACCAAGCCGATCTGCCAAGGTTTGCTGGTTTTTTTGTTTTGTTGGATATTTTTGTTTGGTTTTTTTTTTAATCTACTAGAAAGTCTTCCAAGCCATTAATTTTAAAGAAATTTGCTGTTTCCTACAGAAAAAGTGATGTGCTTGATTAATCTCTAGATCCCTCATATCAAGGCTTTGTCATTAGGCAGCTTTCTTTTGTATGCACCACTTACTCCAGTAATCAGGTAAAATTGCCAAGCCGTGGTGCTAAGGTAGAGCGCTGATCTCTGGCTGCGGAGCTAATGTCCAAATGAAGGGTGCTGATGAGTGTAATAGTGCTTGGAGTATTAACAGCAATATTTATGTAGCCCCATGAATGCACTATTCCTTCTCAGGGCCCTGTGTACAGCAGGACGGTTGGGAAATTGTCTTGGTCTTCTCTCTTTTTAGTAGTGAGGTTGTTACCTATGTTTCCTCAAATGACAAACTAGGCTGCTACCAAGCCCAGACCTCAAGATACATTAGAGGGAGTTCAAGGGGAAGGAAGGAGTCTGTGATTTGATCTAGCATGAGAGCAAGGAAAGAAGAGATCCTGTGTGTTGCTCCCATGAGAACAGGCAAACTTCTCCAGGAGCTTGATGTTCCTCCTAATTACAAGCAAACTACTACCTTTGAATAAAGACACATCCTCTGCCTCTTCCCAAGCTCTCTAGCCATCACCTGTGTTCTACCTTCATTAGTAGTAATGTCTGTATGATCCTGCCAGCTATGGGTGAGGATTTCAACTCACATATGTAACCCAAAATAAAGTAGATGATCTGATGCAGTTCAAGATCCAGTTTTCAGTTTACCCTTACAAGTGCTGCAGCCCTACAGGCTGACCCAGCCTGCCTGAGCCCCCTTTGAAGCTTCTCTGCAAGCACTGAGGGGCAACTCACTGAGACCAGATACTTGCCCCTTCTGGCCAGGGCTGCACGATGAGACAAGCCACAGCTAACAACCCGAGGGCACCCAACACACACCTGAACGCAGGCTGGCCTTGCGTGCTCATCCCCAGCGTGCCAGAGCCCTGGCATTTATTCTCCCCTCACTTCTGCAGCTGCAGACCCCAAGAATCCCCAGAGCCAACCAGCCCCTGAGGGGGCATTTGTTTTCCTAGAAGTGTCCTAGTTCCTATGGCAAACGTTCACACTTACTTAACATCAAAGAAAAGAGTATTCTATAAGAGGATCGGGACATGCTAACCAGTTTGTATAACGGCGACCCAACCGTCTGTCTTCGGACAGGGCTTATAGTGGTGTTTTCTGTTGCGTGTCTAGAAAAACAGTTCTGTATATGAATGGCACCGTAGTACACAAGTAAAAATGAGTGCATTAATTTTCTGCAGCCAAATGAGTACTAAGAAAACCATCTACTCTTCAGTATGGGTATGAGCCTGCATAAGTTAGAACACAAACTTCAGGTGAGTGAATGCTTCTTAGGGACTGGAACTCATTAATTTGCTCCCTGCCAAACAGTTCTGGGGCTGCTCCATCTCCTTTTCTTGGTCAAGTACATTCAACTTTGTGCTTGCCCTGGCTTCTGTACCAGGCACAGCAGGTCTCAGGCTTGCCTCTGGTGTCGTGGGTAGTGTCACACACACACAGAAACTGTCCTCGGAGGATTTTCCGCCTGGTTACTGGTGCACATCTGCATGCCTCAGCTGGATGACCAGAAGAGCTCACCCCCAGCAGACACCCTCCTGGTCCAAGTCAGCATCCCTGCCAGTGGAGGTCGGACACGAGCAGGGTATTTGCCAGACTGACCCAGGCTGCAGACGAGAAGGGGGAGATGCCCCCTCACCCCCCTGCACCCCCAAGTAGCCCTGGGGAGGAGCGGGGTGCACCCACACCCCACTGCCTGCAGGCTCTGCAACACCGGGAGGGTTTAGGAACAATAGAAAGGAAAAGGGTAAAACTTTTTAAATGTATTTTAAAAGTTTTAAGTCCTCATAGTCACACAATTCACCAGTTCAACAAGGTCAGCAATTAATCTCTGGAAAACAAACCCCTGACTTCAGAGACTACCCTGCTCCAGAAGACAGCTTTTCGAACACGGATCACTACGTTCGCACAGGTCTGTAACAGGTCTTTTCAGGCTGACAGATTTAGTTTTGAAGTGAAGAAGTTATTAGCAATAGGTTATTATAGACAGTTTCACTTTTAGAGCCTGTCTCCCTGCTGTAAGCAGGAAAAATTATTACACTAGACCAGAATGATAACAACAATCAAAAAAAAAAAGTTGCTCTCATTTCTAAGAAGTCACCCTAAACAGTATAGGCTTGTGTTGAGATCTTCCCACAAAGAATTGCCAAATCACCAGATCCCATCAAAAGCACTAGTCATAACAGATGACAACAAGCCTGCGTTGGAAGCTGCTGCCAGGGCTGAGCTGGAGCTGGCTCTTCATCCCGGGGAAGCGGCGCGAGCCGGCAGCGCAAGGCCAGCTCTGCCACGGGCAGCGAGCCCCGGTCGCAGAGCGCTCCTTCAGATGCCCGCGTGTGCACGGTGCACACGGGTGGGAGCATCCCTCCACAGAGAAGTGTTCTAAGTTAATATGAGAATTTAAGGTTATGGCTCCGTTGTTGAAGCCTCTTATATTGCTAGAAAAAGCGTTGGCTCACCACATTATACCAGTTCTAATGATAATACAACTCTGTTTCATATTGAAGAGAATTCTCCATAAGAGAGGCGAGTTTTCTATTAGCTACAAGAAGCACATACACTTGGGACTGCTACATCGAAGCACTATGAAAAATTAAATTTATGTAGTTTGTGGCTAAAAATTATGCAGTATCCAATGTAAAGCCTCGCTTAGAGACACACATCTGTTGGTAGAACACAAAAAAAGTTGCTTGCATTGGATAACTTCTGAAGCAACCTCTAGAAGTGGAAGCCGTCATCCCCTGAGCCTTCTGCCACACCTGCTCAGCTCGCCTGTTGCCACAGCACCGTCAGGATTCCCCACGGCACTAACATAAGGCGACACGGGGTGAGAGCCGCAGCCTGCGCGGGAAAGGCTGCTCTGCTCCCCGACGAGAGGCACTGTCGTGTTTCCTGACCTGCACTGTAATTGCAAATGACAAATCTCTGCAAAAGTTAAGAACAGTTTAGGAAACATTTCCTTTCCCCTACTGATAGCTGGTATTCAAAAGAAGCCAGAAACGCCCGTTTTAGCCAGCCCCACACACTGACAAACAGATTTTGCTTGTGCGAGGAGTCTGGAGTCAGATGAGCAAGGTGTAGGATCAGTCTCATTCTTTTCTTCCTCATAGCATTAATTTTCCTGCTTAATCCAAACACAGCTTTCTGCAGTTATTAAAGTAGTTTTAATCCAATAAAACATAAACAGCATGGATCAAAGAATATCCCAGAGGCACAATAGGCAGAAAATCACTCATGTAAAGTTCAGCAACATAAAATGCAAAGCCTATTTACTGCATACATAGACGACCCAGAGGTAGGAGAGATCTGTAAGACGTGTCTGTTGCTTTATTCCCTGTGCCGTAATGCCATCTATCCAATTAAAGTGCATTTGACTAATCACTGGTTAACATATTTCAGTGACTTTAATTAACATGTAATAACATTACATCATGCAAAGATAACACTGTAACTTGTTTTCAGATAGAGTTCTAAACTACTGTAGAACATGTCCATTCCTAAATGAAATAAAAATGCAAACTACTTTTCTCCCTAGCACCTTTTAAGGACAGACACAGACATAAGTTCTGGAAAACTGAATTCATTAAGTGAATGTATGGGTTTCATGAAATCCATAGGTGTCAGTTAATCCCAAAAGTATTTGTGTGCTGCTTGAATTATAAAGGGCAAATGCCAGCGCTCAGAATTTGACCCGAGAATACTCCCCACACCCAGTTACGGTGCTGGTCAGCCTGTCCCTCCCTGGCCCATACCCCTTGGATGATCAGACTCGATTCGAGTCCGGTGGTTCACCAGCTCTCACAAAGGGCAACCAAATCAACAGCAGTTGGCTAGCATTTCTGACACCGCTCCTGCTATTTCGTCTCTTGTTCAGACCTAAAGAGAGTTTGTCTGGAGCCCGTGACCCAGCCCCCCAGTTCTCAAAGGAAACTGGGAACTGCTTCCCAGGTCTCTGTGAGATGATTCCAGCAGCAAGGCAATGTAGCCCAGGGGACTTTCCACTGCCAAACCTTTGCTTGCATTTCACACCAGCCTCTTTAAAATTCTGCTTTTGTCTACCAGAAGCATAAAAAAAAAAAGAGAAATAAAGATCACTTTCAAAACAGCAATCTTGATAAAAGGGTAAGTAATAGCCCACAGCGCTTTGAAAGATGTTTGCTTGTCAACATTGTTTTCTGTGTGAACACAATGGTAAGAAATTGGCTACGGCACAAGTCAGGGCCAGTGGAAAGGGCAGGGGAAAATCAAGTCAAAACGCAGGGATGGGAGAAGAGAGAAAAACGATTGAGAGAGGGAGGGCAGCAGCAGGAAGAGGTTGGGATAACATTGTTTTCTGTAATTCCACTGGAGTTTGCCCACTTTTCTGTATTCTTTACTCTGGGTGTCTCTGCCCAGGTCGCAGAAAGGCTACTTCTGACCCAGACCACCTTCCAGGTAGCCAGCAGAGACGAGCTCTTTGCTCCCCCTGCGAACTGCCGTCTGACCGTGACTCTTTGTACACTGCTATGCAGACACCAACACCCATGTTTTCTGTTGGGAGAGCTTTAATCAGTCAAAGCACCTCCAGGTATCTGCTGAGCTTCCCTACTCAGAAACCACTCTCCATCATTCATTGGTCCTGTGCAAGGCTTTGCACTCCCTGTACCAAAAGCAAACGCTACACTTGAAGCCTTTTCTAACTCGTTAGTAGATCGTTTGGTCCACTGAGGACACTCTCCGGCAAGTCTCTAGAGCAAACAGAGAGTTTGCAGGTCATCAACACAGCAGGGAGATGATCACCTGCAACAGCACCGGTCACCTCCTAAGAACTGTGCCCCTGAGCGGAGGTTCTTACCTATCACATCAGAAATCTTGATCATCACCAAATACTCCACATGAGCAACTCCTGCAGAGGACTGGAGAAGGTGCCTTTCCTTCATTGTCATGCAGTTGTGTTGGAGGATGAAACTGGTAGAAGGGTCAGTGTGATATATCTCATTGAAAATAGTGAAATATGATTTAATACTATCTTTATGAATAAAAAAGAAAGTACACATTATCTATCCTGAATAGATTCCATGCTTTCTAAATGTAAAAAGTTAATTTTAAAGAGAAATTCCAACTCTGTCAAATGAAATCTACTTCCCTTTGAATTTCCCTTCTGATCTATGTATGGTAACATTTCTGCTAAAGGTAGCCTAATCAGAGGTTACACTCCACCAACTGGAAAGTAATCCCCATAAAAATCATGTCAGAATTTTTCTTAGGATTCCAGCTAATGAAAGGACAAATAAAATACCAGCATTATTTCCAACCTTTGAAAGTTTCCTTTCTGAAGAGTTCTTTTAAGTGCTAATTAATCAAATCAGTGATATTTTTCTAGGGTCAGTGATTCATTACTGCTGTACGAGTTGAAACTGAAGAAGTTTGAAATATGAAACTAAATAGATCATATTTCTTCCATAGATGGTCAAGCTGCATTTGCAGGCAGGATAGATATTATCTTGAGTCAAATGCATTCTGAATCACCTTTTCTCCCCCTGCCCCCCTTCTCTCCTTTTGCTGGCAGTACAGAATTAGTGAGATGAGATTACCACAAAACTTTCCATCAACATCCAACCAGCACTTGACCGGTACAGATGAGCATCATCAGGTTCACCCTTCCCTCTTGTAACTAACCCAACAAGAGCCTGAACAACCAGAAGGTCATCACATTCCCAGAAAGGTTAATACAGGAATTTAGGCATATTCTTCACGCAGGGCCAAAATCTGGATTTGGACTGCAAGGATGGGGAAGGCATTTTAGAATTCAAGCTAGCAACAGAAGTCAGCTTTCTGCACAGAGAGCAAACAGGGAGTGGACGTGGCCTCACACCAACTACCTCCCTCCACCTCAGCACCCCTCCCATCAGGGCTTTTTAAAATGCGTGTCCAGAAAGTAATGCTAAGAACATAACATCAAAAGGAAATGCAAAGAAAGTAATGTTAAGAAAAAGCAGAGAGAGCAGACTGATGAAAGATCGTCAAGAAGGGTAAGAAATAAAAAAGAAGGAAGAGTAAAACCAAGGGGAGAGAAAGATGGATACGTAAAAATAACTGAGAAGAGTAAGATGAAGGAAAGAAAATAATTAAAAGAAAGAGAACAAAGAAGGTCAGTTAAAAGAAAAACAAGTTTTAAACCATCTCGCAAAATGAATGTTTCTTACATGATGAAACCCAGGTTAGGCAGAATGGTATTTTTAATGAAATGCTTCAGCTGAACATTTGAAGACAGCTAAATTTCTGCACAGAAGAGGTGAAAGCAAAGGTAGCTCTGGAAAAGCTCAGAATCCCACAGCTGAACTTGGAGTGGGAGAAAAACCAGCAGACATGATGGCAGCAACACGTGATGTGAACTGTTACATATAGGATATCTTTATAGGTAGGTAACTTCTAGGTATTATCCTGAAGCCTTGTACTGATCAACTGCCAAACACCAACTAATTTAATTTATCATCATATTCCTAAGGAAACACACTCAGACATTAACCTAATGCAACTGAACATTTGAAGAATTTGTCTTCATCAACGAAATAAAATATGCAGGTCTTTCAGATCCTCAGCTGGAAGACAACATTAACGTAATCTCAGTGCCAATCTCAATGCCACAGAAACACAATTTAGGAATTGACATTATGAGTTATTACAGGCTATTAGATTTTTGTTTGTTTCTTTTGTTAACTAATGCCTGTCCTCAGAATAAAAATTATATGCAGAAATTTCTATCTGCAGTTGCACAAACAATCTAAAGATTGGCAGGAAAGAAAAAAGTTGGCTGCTTTTTGGGGGCAGCAAATGCTGCTCAAAGTCTCCAGTTTTAGCAATCTTTGTGGCATTTAAGGTTTGCCAGAGACTACACATCACAGGTAACACTAGAGCTAATAAACACTGTTCTAACCAGTAATCTGCTGTAGATTATAGGGAAGGACTATTATTACTTGATGCTGCTTTCAGTGTATTTGTTCAAAGCTACAGAAAAAATATTCATAATGCTTTGGGTATTTCTCCCCTTCAGGGCAGAATTCAGTGCTGGATTTTTCTTCTGATACCGAAAGGTCCAAAATCCCAAATCGATGCATTTATTGGTACTACCCCCCCTGTTAGCCCCTTTTTCCTACAGAAAGTGGTTGAATGCCTTTGGCTGACTATGCCCCATTTCCCATCTCATTCAGGTGCTGCTTTGCACAATCAACTTTTGAAAAGCTTCAGCCTAAAATTACAACATGGCCACTGGAGCACAGAGCTTGTGGGTAGAAGAAACATTTAAGTTGTTCGGTCTTTTGAGTTATCAAATAAAAAGAAAGGGTTTACATGCCATTTTTTGAGGCAACATGGTGTCCCAAAGTATAGGAGGTGATTTATTTGCCCACCAAATGGAGCAGGAGCTGTGCATCAAGTGTGGGATAGAGGCTGAGGTTCCTCTGACAAGTCAAATAAATCCAAATTAAGACATGTCTGTAGAGCGCTGGGTTTGGCTTAAGCCTAGTGCTTCTAGACTTCATATTTCTACCTTCCCATTTCAGCTAAGCCCACGGAAATACAGCGGTGGGTGCTGACAGGGTGCTCTTCCCTCTGCTGAAGCCAGCCGATGCCCTGCCGCTGGCATCGGCTCTGGGACAGGACACACGGACCCGCTCCGTGCGGAGGTAGCACACCTCGCAGGGACCGGCCCCAGAGGGACCACCTGGGCAACCACACCTGGAAGTTTGGCTGTTTTTTTGTTTTTTTCTTTTAAATTTTATATGAAAAGAAGGATTACTCACCAGACCCTGCATTTCGCACTCAGGAAAGCCCCTAACAGAACAAGCTATTGAGGAGTACGGCAGTCTCTCCTGGGGGATGCTATACAGGCAGCTCCCAATGGAGGTCTTGAGGGGAGGCATTCAGTGACAGTTGAGGGATGGAACACAGATCGTGTATGGATTGGGTGTTTTCTGTTCTTCAGCAATAAACCTTTACAATCTGTATAAGAAACCAGATTAGCCAAGTAAAAACAAGATCTTTTTTCAGAAGAGAACACATGAAAGGACGCTTTTGGTGGAGCAAAACATATTGGCATGGCTAAAGGCCCTCTGAAAGCCCCTCTGTGGTAGCCAGATTTGATAAGATTGTTAAAATTAAAACCGTAACGTATATATCCCCACTGCTCTTGTAATGTTGATTCAAACCCACGGAATTGTTCCTTCTGATTTTATTTCTCCCAGAGACTGTTTCAAGCAAGTTTGCCTCCAGGCACCTAGCTGGAAATATTCCCCAAGGCCTCCCATCCACATAGTATTAATATTTTCCTCCAAAGGCATATATCTCCACAAGGCTTTGCTACACTCATGACTAGTAATTAAAAGATTCAGAAAACCTTCAGGACTACACCCACACACACTAGAACCACATGGCAACCTGCTGCTGCTGAGCTCCTGATAATAGCCTAATTAATTTTCTATAAAAGAACAAAGTTGAATAATCACCTCTACATACCAGCTCCAGTTTCGCTCCTTCCCAACCTTCCCAGCCATGTGCACATGGCTGCGCTCGGGGAGGAAGGATGTACACGCTGGTACTGGAAAAATGGCCAGAGCTTTGCTGGAAGAGTTTGTTTTGTACGGTTTTTATGGGAGTTGCAACTTTTTATTAAATATCTCTCCCAAGCACAGGACTCCTCCAGTAAAACGTGACTGGTTTACCTGCAAGTGCAGACCAGTGTGGGTCTTCCCCTTGTAGGTCCTCGTGCAAATTAAATGAGCATCTGAAGCTACAGAGGCAGCACAAAGGAAATAAGCTGCCGCCTCCTGCGGAGAACAGAGCTATTAATCACCAAATTGAAAATAGAGAAGGCAACACCTTTGGGCTGCAATTGCCCAAATTCCCACCCACCGAGGAAGCAGAGAACAGCCGAGCAGCACATCACTCGCCGCACGGCCGGAGCAGTCTGTCCTCAGCACTGTCACCCCTCAAGACGAAGGACCACGACGAGCCCTTAAAACAGGATGATACCAGGGGGGTGATGAGACCCTGCATTACTTTACAGCGAATTGACTTGGAGAGTAACTTTCATCCAAATTAAGATAGGAAGAGGTCTATTGGATACGCTCAGTTGTGCGACACCAGGACGGGAAGAGGTCTATTGCATACGCTCAGTTGTGCGACACCAGGACGCTTCCCAGAGCACAGGCACACACAATTACGGCCGACCCACCACTCTCCCAGGCGTTGCAGCAGCGGCCACACAGCACCCAGGGGCTCCAGTGCAGCGGGCAGGAGTTGGTGAGAAACGAGCCCTGCGCTGAGAGGTGGGCTACTAAGAGTGAAGGAAAAAGGTCAGGTCCAAATTAGCCCAAAGTGCAAAAAGAGAAACAAATTGAAATGTTAGAGTAATTTATAAAAACCATTCTGTTTAATTTACAAATGGCCCTATTATCTACTTTGCAATCTTTGTAGCAATGGCAGAGAAAGGATTAGAGCGTCAGATGAGAATTATAGGGTAATGTTATTCATAAGCAAGCCTTATCTGTCTCTGTACAGCTTGCATATTTTATAAATAGCTAAATTCTTTAACCATTCAAGGTTTGGAAGCTGAGAGATTTGTGTCTCACCTCATTTCTCAGAGGAAATGGATTTATGTCCACTGTACAGCTGACTTCTAATTAGTCAGAGGTTTTCAGCTTGGTGAGTTTGAGCCCTCCACAACATCAAATCGCCAGTTGTGTGAATAACTGAGTCCAGCCCCTGACACTCTGTGGAAATCACAGGTAGCATTTTAAAAAGAAGGTAACTTGCTGACAAAGCACCATTTCTGATCTGTGTTCACTCAAGGAAAACACTCTCTCCCATCACTGGATTAAACAACGCAAACAAAAATGGTGCATTTTCTTCTCCTTTCCCTTCTCCACATGTAGATTACATTCCTCAACAAAACAAAGAAGTGAATTTCAGCAATTCTGAAGATATTCCTATAATCAGGCATAACAGCAGCTTTAAAAGCTTTAAATACAAAGAGTCTAGTTTTTTTAATATGCTTTAAATTGCAGATTAAAGTAGGCTACTGTTGTTATGACTTTATTGTCTACTTTAAAATTTAGCATTGTTTAAAGTAGTAATTCTTTTTTTTTTTTACTGAGTGCTTCCAAAAAGTCAAGCTGAGAGTGGTTTCTAGGGAATAAATCATCTAACTGCTATAAATATTTTCATTAAAATTGCTTTTTCCACAGTTTACTAGACCTTTTATTTTGAAGGAAGCAGTTTAAGGAATTTTTCATTGCCATTTTAGTGATTAATAATTAAGCTCATATGGTTTGACTGTTTTTGTGATATCCAAAGGGAAATCTTCACCTTGCCTATCTGATGCTCACCCACAGAAATGCATTACTCGCATTTCAAAATAAGAGAACAATGGGAAAACATGTTAAGGTAATATTGATTTGTTCAAAATTAGACAGTTACTTTGAAAACATCAGTGGGCTGATTGCCTCCTTTGCTCTGGATGTCCGCTACTTTCTCACCAGGGCAGAGACAGGGAGTGCCTGAAGAGGCTACAGAGACAGGAGCCACATCAGGGTGTCTTGCAGAGACCTTCAGCAGTTCACAGCGCTCGAGGTGAAGGGCATCAATGCCCCATCCGAGAAGGGCTCTTGCCAGATGGGGCCATTATTCTGAGAGGAACCCTGTGCTCTTTGCTTTCCAATCTCTCCTTCAATCCCTTGGGTTTCTGGGAATTCCCCTTCACTCCCACTTGTAGGTATATGAGCCAGTGAAGCCACTGCTTGCTCAACTACCCTTGTATGCTGAGGTTTGTATATTAGTAGCTGTGAAAAAAATCCATATTTCTTCTTGAGGATACCTCTTGGCACACTCCCGATGGGCTACCTTTACACCTTGAATACTGTGTTCAGTTTTGGGCCCCTCACACCAAGAAAGACATGGAGGCACTGGAGTGTGTCCAGAGAAGGGCAACAAAGCTGTTGAGGGGCCTGGAGCACAAGTCTTGTGAGGAGCGGCTGAGGGAACTGGGGTTGTTTGGTTGTTCAGCCTGGAGAAAAGGAGGCTGAGGGGAGACCTTCTCGCTCTCTACAACTACCTGAAAGGAGGTCGTAGTGAGGTGGGTGCTGGTCTCTTCTGTCAAGTAACTAGTGATAGGACGAGAGGAAATGGCCTCAAGTTGCAGCAGGGGAGGTTTAGATTGGATATTAGGAAAGATTTCTTCACTGAAAGGGTTGTCAATCACTGGAACAGGCTGCCCAGGGAAGTGGTGGTGTCACCATCTCTGGAAGTATTCAAGAAACACATAGACAATGCGCTTCAGGACATGGTTTAGTGGGCATGGTTGATGGTTGGACTCCATGATCTTAAAGGTCTTTTCCAACCTAAATGATTCTATGTTATTTGCCACTATAATGTTCAAATGAAGCTTCCTGAAGGCAGTAACCTCACAGAAATCAGTCACTAAGTGGCTAAGTAACCATGCAGTCCATGTGAGTTTGGGGTCCTCCTCCCCAGCCCCTGCCACTTTTTGGGGGTCCTGAGGCTTCGCAGAAATAAGTTAATGGCACCCAACAAGACAAGAGCAGGAATGCAGGTCTAAGAGAAAGGGGCACTGCAATAAGTTCATAATCTGAGGACACAGCTGAGAAAGCTTTCATTTGTTTTATTTTTTGCTTATCTAAGCTCAATCTGTTTAAGCTTTACAAACTTTTTGTTATTAAAAATCAGGTAACAGAACATAATACCCTGATCTAAGCAGCACACTTGTGCAGAAATGTGCCCAAGTGCTCTCATCAAGAAAAGAATTTTTTTTAAAAATAGGGAATATCATCCTCAATTTACAATATGGGGAGCTGAGGTAGGCTGAAAGTCTTGCCCTGGGGAAGGTAGGTAGTTTAAGATCCAAAAATCTTAAGTCAGGCATCCTAGCCCTCCCTTTATCAAGCTACTTCATCATCTCCTGCCTTCTGTTCTTCACTGGATGGTAACAATTCAGTCTTTTTCATGTTTAGCAATGGGCCATAACCACTGTAATCCAACATAAATCCATCTAATATTTCAATAGAGACAATAAAAAGATAGATAAGGAACAAAAGTTAAAGTTTCTTTGTAACACGTTCATAAATGAAGGAATAAAAGTATGCGACAGAAAACTCTGAAACAACACCCAATAATTGGCAATATTTACAAGAGATACATCACTAATGGTTCATTTAACTTTGCAATATCTTAAATTCATTCATTTTGTGAAACTGGAATTATTCATAAGACAGTTTATTACGAGCAGATTAATATTCATTGGACAGTTGGCAGAAGATGTATGCTTAAAGTCTCTGAATTGTTTTGCAAAAGAAAAAAGCCATCATTTTGTGAATTTTGGACAGAGAACTGATTGCAATCAGTATTATCCAGAAGTTCATTAGACACTGAAATATTCTGTGTAGAAAGGCATCATTTAAGTTAATCACTACCTGGTTGTCAGGCAGAGAACAGCTTGCTGAGTTCAATGTTTTATAGTCTTGGATTGCACATTACATCTCTCTGAAAAGCAAGGATTTAGAAATGTGTTCATACCGCTAATAAGATATGGCTTATTAGAAGTAATATTTTTGGTAATGTAAACTTTGATGTAGCCAATTCCTGAAGTGTTTGAGAAATAGCAGTTTCCAAACACAGAGCAACACAGCTTAGTTCTACAATCTGCCAGGCTCTCAGGAACACCTCTCCTCGCCTTCCTTCGGCGATGACTGCAATATACCTGTTATTTACTGAGGAGGTATCTGTTTCAGCAAGATTTATGTAAGTTCAGTCCCTGACACTGCTTTGTTTCCCCATTCACTTAAACCATTGGCAAGTCATTACCGCAAACACCACCGGGAAACTTCCACCACTGGGATGCCCAGGTCTGCCAAGGACTGGTGCTCCGAGGACCACTACAACCACCAGTAAAGCGTTTAGTAGTTTAACTCGCTCCAAAATACCCGAACAAAAATTAGCAGAAAAGATGTATGCATTTAAACAGGAAGGACCACACTGGGGTGCCCTTCTGCAAAATACAAACGAGGAAGAAACACAGAAATAAGTGATTTCTTTCCTGTGGGTTTGCAAATGTGGATTGGAGGGCCAGTAAGCTGACCTCCAGCAGCCAACATGCTTCCTCGTGCGCTGGGACCCCCAGCCTGAAGAGGCCACACACCGCCGGCATGCAAAGGCTCCTGCCCAGCACCTGCACAAGTCCATGGATTATTTTTCTTATGTAAAGCAGCAGACTAACAGTTTTTAAAAATATATCTCAGCATTAAGCCATGAATACCTACTATTTATTTCTCATCTACTACTATATATAAATAATGCATACTACTAAGTAATTTTTCCACCTATGCATGGCTCCAGCCGATCATGGTAATCACATGGAAAATGAAAAAGTAACAGTCTCATTGCTTGCCCCCATCACTTGACAGGAACATCTCTTTTGTACTTGTGTTAGCCATCAGGACAGGGATTGCAGGAAGAGCAGATTTAAAACCATCAAATACAAAAAGAAACTGCAGTAATGCTCTCATCATGAGACGGCAGGGAATAAGGAAAACATGCCTTGGATGAATAAAAAAAGCATTTGTGCTTCTAGAACTTGCCTAATTCAGAAATCTCAAAAGTTACAAATGTTGCTTCGTGCATGCCAGTGACTACTGCTGTCTCTTATTAATGGGTTCTGTTCTCAAGCCTTCCACTTATTCATGTACTTTTTTTCAGCTCAACAGCACAATGACACTCCTAAATGAGTATTCTCTCTTATTTGGTTTTGCCCTGTAACGAAGACAGAACATTACCTAGCAAATAAAGCAAGTGCACAGCATGTACGCCTTCATTACAACCTGTAAAAGGAGATTTCACCATGAAATCCACTGTTCCTCTAACTAGGATTCTCAGTAAAACTCACCTTTAGGTCTCTTCTCAGTAATGCATTTAATGCAGTGTTTCACAGTTGGCTGCATAAATCACACTCTGTAAAATTACCTGATAACATGTAATTAATGATGACAGCTGCAAATGAATGCATATTGCATCATCATATAAAGCTTCGCTCAGGAAAAATCAAATTTGATCGTGGCTTCATCAGGAAAAAAATGTTTTAGAATACACCAGCCATGGCTGCACTTCATCAGTAGCACATCACTAGCAAGACAAGGGGGCTGCTCATGAGGAAAAGTCGTAAAGTTCCTAAAATGGCTTACTTAAAAGTATGTGTCTAGTGCCAGCATTTAGACATCTTAATTAAGGCTGTAATTCAGTATCTAATCTGCTATTGCCTTTCTTCCCCCCAGACTCAGGCAGGGATCCAGACAGCCACCAACTGCCTCACACAGACCAAGACCTCTCCCCTGGTGATCGGGGGAAGGACCATTTGGTCCCACAGCAAAGGGCTTGTCGGAAAATCTCAAACGCAAACCAGGCAGCCTAACTCCTCGCTTCCAAGCCCTTCCTTTGGAGGCTGCGGGACAGGGGCGAGTCACAGACTTCAGGCCTTGACACCACTGCAACGTCCAGATGCTCACAGGAGCACTCGGGCAATTTGAATCATCTCCTGCATCCTTGCTGTGTGAGTAGAGACCCAGTCCAACTTCTCACCACATTTTGCCCCCCCCCCTTTTTTTTTTTTCTTAGCTTCCACCCTACAGTGCCAGATCCAAGCTGTGTATAAGCAGGGCAGAAACGCCCTTGCTGCGGAGAGCCCTGGGCAGCACCAACCACACCACAATAAAGCCCCCAGCCAGCTGCCTGTTAAAGCACCATCCTTGTGCTGTTTCTCAACACAACATCATTTTCACAGGCCAACAGTAAGGCCACAAAGCACCACAGCTCCTGCTGTCGTTCCCACATTTCTCCTTCCAGCCTTGGTGTTCCCCAGGCAGGCAGCGGGGTGACCTCCGGCAGGGCAATGGATCCGCTCCCCCCGGAGCAGGCTGCCACTCCAGAACTGCAGGAACGGTATTTCACCATGTCCGTTTTCCTGGTTTGCTACAGAATTATGCGCATTGGGGTCAGCGCTTCACCTTGAGAAAGAGGATTCTCAGGCATTTTGAGTTGCTTTTTTTACCTCTAAGCCCTGAGAACAGGCACTCCCTCACCTCTCCCCCTCTTCTAAAAATAGAGGGGTTTGGAGAATTAGGAGAAGGGTACAGCGCAACAGCAAGTCAGATCAAAATAAAATGAAAAACCCATTGCACAGACAAATTAGTATCTAATTCCTTACATTACTAACAACATAGAAGAAATTTAATACGCAAGCTTTGGGGTTTTCTCCCCACCACCATCGCTTGTGACCCACATAGTCTAACCACATGCATAACGTTACTCCATGGGAATCCTTGAAACCAGACAACTTAATATATGTATATGCAAAATCAACGCACATTTGAATTTCCTAATGAGAACAGAGCTTTCGTAATAAGCCTATTTTCAGTCTAGGTATTTATAACTATCCCATACGAGATTGAAAAGAAGTAACAGTTTATAAATGCATCCTGTATTTGCATAAAATGTGTGGCTCGAGCTAATGCTAATCAGTTCATAATAAGTGAGTTCATAATATCACTGTACCTAAAAAAACTGTTTCCCTAGCTAAGAAAAAGCAAACAACAGTTACTGAATGGCCAAAATTCACACACACCCCACCCCCAAATTTGAGGGATCGTTATCTTCACCACATTCACCTAAAAGCCTGCTTGCATGCTGATGCCGCTATCAGCGCAGCAGAGACTCCCTCCCAACGCTTTGGCTTCTCGTGGAGTGGAGCTGCAGAAGCAGTTGTGAGTGGACACTGCAGTTAAGACGTTCTTCAGCAGCTCAGAAGGGTTGCTGATGAAATGTTCCATGTTCAGAAGGTAAATTTAATGGCATACTCAGATTAAATGTTGACATGACTCATCTCACCATGGTGTCGGGATAGGCAGCTGCACGGTACGTCGCACTGCAACCCAAAACACCCCCACAGCAGCAGGGATGGGGAATATACAAAGACTCCTTGCCCAGCACAGAGCACTATGGTGTTAGATTATCTACCAGTGCATAAATTACATTTCAGGCACCCCATTAGCCTAGATCACTTCAGAGAGGAATGACAGATGCAGGCAAACCACACATATAATTGGAAAAAAAAAAAAAAAGATTTTTCTTTGCCAGCCACAAGGAAGGTCTGATGCCACCCTGATACCACACTCAAAACGGGTTATTTTCAGTCACATCGCTATTTCAGCCTGTACACGACACAGTGGTGAGGAGCAGGGAGGCTGCAGGAGGAGTCAGGCTCTGACAGGACAATGATAACCCCCCCGTAACCCAAAGAGTAATGAAAGGGTCAGCAAAAGCCGACCGCAGCCACACAGCTGTGTGCCAAAGGACGCTATCAAGCCCACCCGCACCCCCAGAGCCACTCACCGGGACAGCAGAGCAGACCTTCCACCCACCACCTCGCAGATAGCCCCCCACCCTCCCCAGCCTTCTTATCCCCTCTGGCAACCGCTTTTTTTTTTCTCAGGGGTGAGATTTCCACCAGGTGTGGGCAGTGAAGGCAACGACGTACCCTCCCCTTGCCCTCCTGCTTTGCCACAGGTGGTAACAGGGGGAGAACTTGCCCTACCTTCTTGAACCTGAGGCTGCTTTAGCCCCAAAACCTTTAAAGCAATTTGCTATCTTGGGTCAGGCAAATGGCTGTTGACAGCAGAGCTGCAAAAACACTGACTGGGTCTCCTCCTGGTCCAAGCTGCTGCCCCCCATCTCCTGCCGCCCGGGAGAAGACGTGGTTAGGCGAGCGGCAGCTCCTCGCCAACACACACATCTGTATTTGCTCTGCACATCGCACATTCTCCCCCTCCTGGGGTGAAGCTGGTGCAAAAGGGCGTTTTTTTCTAGCACGTTTAAAGTTGTTTGGGAGAGACACTGAGATTATACACATGACCTTAATATTTCCCACCTAAGGAGCAACATCGTCTTCTGCACTCCCAGGCTGTGCTGGCAACATGATGAGAGTGAAAGGTGCCAGTTTGCTGGGGAATACCAACATTTGCCCTTAGAAAGCAGAGAAAGACAAGGAGAAAAATCAGATTTTTGCACTTGACAGCTGCAGTGCTGGTCCATACAGAAGCAGTGGGGCTGGGCACAGAAGTCGTTACTCTTGCCAAAGTTCAAGAAAGCTGAATTTACCTGTCTGGGTGTTTTGTGTCCCCAAAACCTGCCATAATCCTGTTGTGTTGGGAGAAGGTGAGAAAATAAAGTGAAAGAACCAGAAAAGCCCCAGCCTGGCTGTGAAAGCCAGCCAAAGGGCTTTCAGAGGAAACCTTCAAAATAACTCCTTTCCCATTTCTTTATGTATGAGTACGCTTTGCTTCACGTACGTCACATGTACGGCTTGTGCATGACTTTGAAGCAGAACTACCACAACATGTTCTCTGCCATTACAATATGTTTTTAATATTTGCCATTTCATCTATTTTGCTTTGATTTTGATTTTATCTGTTTGTTTTAAAGCTGCAATGAGAATTGGATTTCTCTCCCCTCAGCCCTAATCAGCTCTGAATTGTTTGCTTTCCCATTCCTTGTCTCCCATCTTCCTCTTTTTCCACCCTTACAATCTTGCTAAATCTATAAAACTCCCTGAAATTGCCCTGCATAAAAATTGGCTTAAGTTTGTGCAGAAGCGCAGTGAGCTTAACTACATATCCGTTATTAACTTTAATAGATGACATGTCTCAATCCCTTAAGCTTTCTGCTTTGTCTTAATTATCCAGAGACGCTGTTAGCACCAAGAAGCCAAGCTCAGCATTGAGGTTTACTGTGCTACACGCTGCACGCAGACATGTTTCCACGCCGAGCGGGCAGTGCTGGCATCCTTCATCCCCGGCGGCCGGGGGGACTGTGGGGAGCCGGGGCTGTCCTCCGTCTCCTCTCCTCTCCATCCCAGGGAGTGGATGCCAGCGGCTGGGACAGGAGGTGCACGGGTGAAGCCCAGCCTCAGACCGGCACAGAAACCTCTCATTGCTCCGTGGGTGCAGCAATTAGCAAAGACCTGGTCTGTCCCTTGGGGCAAGCCGGGCTTTCCCTTTGAACTCAGAAAGAGGTGACACGAATATAAAGTCAACAGGAGCAGCAGGTAATTAGGTCAGACTTTTCTACCAGGGAAATTCTCAGGCCCCGCGGCATAATGCGGTCTCCGCCGTGGCCAAAAATGTCCATCCTTTTGCTGCTAAACCCTGTGCATTTGGCTAGCTATGCGTACAAATCTGAAAGCATTATGCTGACAGCTGGATCAAAATGCAGTAAAGTGATTTGGAAAAAAACCTAAAATCCTGCGAAGGTGAACTTCCCCAAACTGTTTTTCTCTTGGTATTTCAGCACTGGGGAGAGCTGGCTGGAAATGGCAGGGGCACGTTCCTTCTGAGGAGAGCAGAGAACCGGCATCCAGGGGAGAGGGAGGGTCCGAACAAAACCAACATCTAACACCATTTATTTGCTAACATGCGGGGACTGGTTTTGGTCTGTCCTTCCGCCAGCTGTGGGTTCAGCGTACGAGGAGCTGCCCGGGCTCAACCCCCTGCTGGGACGGGGTCGTTCAGGAAAGCCCAGCCAGCCAGCCCACGCGAAATGCTGCGGGAGACAGCTCTTTTCCATGGCAGGGCATTGCTCTGTAATTCCGGCACGGTAACATGTTGCCAAAATGAGAAACCAGAACATTGTTTGGCCGTGACCTATTTGGGTGTCAGCGGGGTTGGCCTGCGGCAGTGAAAGGTGGGGAAGGGTTTTTCTTAGGGAAATTGTTCTGCCTTACTGACAGCTCAGCTCCTGGAGCAGGGAAAGGATCTTAATTTCTTGAGCTCAGGAACTGACAGAGCAAAAAACCCTGAAACCCAACCCATTTTCTGTTCAGAACAGATTTTTTAAGTGGCAAAGTAATTGTTCCTTTAATTTGTTTTTCTTTAGCTGTCGGCATCCAGGATGGTGTGAAATGCTGCAGGGACGAGGGTGTAAGTCTGGCTTGTAGCGACACTGGTCATCGTGTCTTTAGGGCACAGCATGACACAAGTCTATGATCGTATGTGCTGGATTTGGTCCTTTTTTTAACTTTCATTTAAAAGGTTACTTGGATGTGTGCTGCTTCTTGTTACTTTAACAAACTACACATTTCTCTAAAACTGATATAAGAACAGCTTTAAGTATCCTACTAGTAGGCTGCTACACTCGTGACTGCCTGACCTCAAAACAGTCATTCTACACGACTGAGTGAAGACATTTAAGAATTTTACCCTGTCGCAGTGTTAACCCCTGGAGATGCCCAGCACCCCCCAAGCCTTGTGCCAGCACACCCAACCTCCGGAGCCATCGCTCCCATCACCTCTCCCTTCCCAGTTCCCACCACCTGCACACAGGGATTTTCTCCTTTGCCCTGGGGTGCTGCTAAAAGTTCCTCTGCTTTAAAGCCTAACAAAGTCAGGGTTTAACAGCAACAAAAAGAGCAAGACAGTGAACGAGAGAGCCTGGTAGAGCTGAGACAGTCCAAAGTTTTGAATAAGACGTTTGCAGAAACTTGCCTCTCTGGTCAGATGTTTTACTAATGAGACTGGTGCCACCTAGAAAAAGGGTTTCCTTTGAGAAAGATGAAGTTAGGTGAGAAGAAAGCAAGTTTGGGAGGGCTGGCAGGGAAACAGATGAGGTTTCCCAGGGAAACAGAGATTACCTCTGTAATTGCCATCTACATGGATGCGCTTATTGCACGTGAAAGCTGAACCCCGAGACGTGCCTCTCCGGTGGCATCCATGCTCCTGCCTTCAACTCCCTCTTCCACCCACATGAACCACATGGGAATAGATGCAGAAGATGGGGAAACATGAAGTCTGAGATGCCGCAGAGCCCATCAACACCGCTGCAGGGGGAAAGAAATAATTAGGCAATCTTCAGCTCCCCAGGCGTGCATTGGGCTCGCAGGCAAAGTACTGATGAAACCCACCTCAGCGGTGTGGGAGGGTATTTTTCCTTCACATTACATTCTCCCTCACAGCTTCTGCTCAGCTACGTGGGCTCCGCGCTACAGGGTTTGCTTTGGGAGAGGCAGTTCTGCCCGAGACAGGCGAAGGCCCTGCTGCTGCTCCAGGGCGTGCTGACGGTGCCACATTTGCAGCATTTGCAGCATTTTTATTTATCCTAATGTGGGGCACAGGAGCGATATTGGCTGCCTGCAACAACCTGCTTCAGCTGCCTTCTGGGGAGGGCAGCTCCAGAGGCCACAGAGGAGCTCAGTTTCCGTGAGCATCAGGTCCTCGACCTCGGGACTTGGACCACCGGAGCAGCTCTGGGGCAAACACTTGCTGCAGGAGCGGTGCGTTCTCCAGACTGGGCAGAAGAGCTGCTGAACACCCATCCTCATTCTTCATTCTTTCCCATCACTAACAAGTCAGGAGATCATTTTTGCTATTTTTTCTCTCTCTTATAAAATAAAATCGGTATCTTTAATCTGAATTTTGCATACGAGTAGTAAATCCAATTACTCCCTGTTGCAAGCAGAGCCGACACCTTCCGGGTTGTTTTCTTTCCTGCCCTCCCCTCGTTTAGTAGCACCGTCCCTTTGTATTTCTGCAAAATTAGTAATTTATATAAAAATACATTTCCTCTAGCAAATACTTTGGCTTTATGTTTTCCGGTTTTGTAATGTGATGAACATCCTCACTGCAGATCTATTCTTTCCTTTTTAATTCTTAAAAGGGAGAACAGTTAAGTATTTGTAAAGTCTTATCCTATATTTTCAGAAGTGGAAAATAAATGAAGTGAGTTTCATTTCAAGACTTTTTTTTTTAAATATTCCCCGTGGCAAAATTTTGAAGCAGCAGCAGAGTCAGGTTGTATCAAGCATGAACGGTATCATACATGCATATATATATCTATATATCTATATAATCTCAGGTTTCGACACTTGAAATCATCCCAGCAAAAGTCCTCTTAATTTTATGTGTTGCATTAATTTCAAGTCAAGTGTATACATTACGGCTAGAGTCTGCTGAGTCAGGAGTATGTACATTTTTTCTACTTTTATCATTATTCCTTTATGGTTTCACAAAAATTGAGTCTTGTTATAATTCAACTGCCCTGACTGATACCATGCAATTTGGCACAGAGTCCTTCTTTATAGTTCTCTCCAAATTCACCTCTTCCTACAAGTGGGTGTCTTTCATTATGGCTGACATTAATACTGAATGAACTAACAGCTGCTTCTTGCTAATGAGCCGGAGCAAAAAGAACTCTCTCTCGGTGGCTGCAGTTTCGGGCTTGGCAGCTTGCCTGCCAAAATCTCTTAGAAGGATTGGGCTCGCTAGAAGCAGGGGTCTAAAATGTTTTTAGCTTTCTGTTGAGTTGTGGCAACATTTCATGCCCTGATGGTACATTTCAAAGTGGGAAAAGCAGGAATACGTGTTCGTTTCATGTACATTCCCTATTTTAAAAGTGTAGTACTACATTTCTATATGGTCAGGGCATAAGCATCCCGGTGCCCAAAAGTCTCTTAAGGTTCTCGCCGTACTCCTATGTGCAATGTTGCAACACAATAAAGAACCAGCAGATGAAGAAAAAAAGTAATGTACGTATTAGAGAAGACCCATACCATATGGACCTGAGCAGGAAGACTGGCTGGTCAGCACTGCAGATGGCATCCGTGTGCCCTCAGACCAAGGCCAGGTTCCCCTGGTGAAACCCTGTCCAGGAGTCGATGGGCACTTTGCCACCGGGGGCTGAATTCTGCCCGCCAGTTCGGTGAGGGACCCCATCCAGGCTGCAGCCCATAGCTGGAGGCACCTGGGGGTGACAATAAGCTGAGAATTGCACAAAGTTTACTTGAAGTTTCTGTTAAGTCCCACCGAAATTGGTGTCAATAGCCCATTGCCTTCAGTTAAGCACATACTTAATTTACACTGACATTGGTTGACATATTTAAGTGCTGTGTGTCAAAACCCTCTGGAAATGTCATTTGCAGGAAGGTGAGGGGACACTGAATGCAGCCATTACCCCAGAAGGTCACAGGCAGATCAAAGACATGAAATTATCAACCAGCTCCGGATACTCTACCATATATAACGGTAGAGATCAGTATAATTAATTAACAACAAAAAAATAGCTAGCAATTACAATTTTACATGTGTTTATGTGTGTGTGTATATGCATACACATAAGGTTTTCCTGTGATTGTTTTTTTTTAGTTTGGGGTTTTTTTTTCCCAAACACCACGTTTGGAGGACCCCCTAATTTGCAGAGCTTTCATTACAGTTGAACCACCAAAGAGTAGACTTTCCCACCTAAATGAAACATGTTTACATACTTTCTCCATTTGTTGTGTGCTTCGCTTTATCTTGCCCAAAGTTTTGCCGGCTTTTTTTGAGAAACAGCATATGGAATGAAGATTTTGAGCTAGGACAGTTCTAAGAAGTGAGTCCCTGTGCTGAGGGCAGAGCATGACCAGCCACCCTTTCCCAGCGGACACGGAGCGGGGCCAGGTAAGGGCAGGTCAGAAGGTATTGCAGCTCCCGGGAGCTTTACCCTTACTCTGCCGTTCCTAAGAAGCTTTCTTGACTAGAGATGAATAGGGTTTTAATAGCTTCATTAAGACAAACTGTGCATGTATGAAGGTCTGTCCAGCCAAGGTGAGAGAAATTTTCCTTTGAAATTCTGATTCCCAGCAGCAGCAGCACGTTTAAAGTTAAGGTTATAGTTAACCAGGCTTATATGGACAACTGAAACTAGAACCAGATGAAACACTGACTCGATTATTTTAAATAAATGAACACTTTAAAAAGAGGGTCCCATAGCTGACAGCATTCAGAGGAACCTTAGCAATGCCACTTTATAGTACATCCAAAGTAAAAGCAAGGGGCTGAAGAACCTGGAGCCTGAGGGGACCTGAGCAGAGAGCAGTTGCAAGGCAAGCTCACCACCATGAAATAGTCCTTTCTGACATTGATCTGAAAAATATGAGAAAAACCCAGTCAATGCTTTCTTTTTCAAGAGCCTAACTGCAAAGTTTCTGACAAGTTCAGGGTTTTTTGCAGCATTACAATTTTCCTTTAACTAGAGAAACGTTTCCCCAGGAACATTTTCCTGTCTAAAGCAAACTAAAGATGTCAAGTGAAGCTTAGAATATTTCTTCTGGAGTACAGCAGTTTAATTTCTGACTCATTTTCACAATTTACATTGACTATTCAACAACTAAGAGATACAGGCCTTGAGCTTATCTTTGCTTCAAATTTATTTGACAACGTTACCTAACGAGAGATTCAAGTGAGGATTATTTTGGGGGCAGTGGAAGAGTTTGGTGAAATAAATTTTTCGAGGCTAAACAGAATTATAAATTAGAATGACTTAGTTACTGTGTTGCAAAAGATCTTTGAAACATTGTCTCAGAAGTTTATAAAATTTGTCACATAACTTTGAAATGCAAAGTATAGCAGGTTTTATTTCTCCATTTTGGTGAAATGAAGCATCATGGAATCAGTTTTGCTTATTTAAATACCATGGGGCAATGTGAGCTGGTGCACTCTGAATGCAAAGTAGGGAAACGCTTAGAGTAGAACAATTAGCGCAAAAAAAACATCTGCATCTCTTGTAACCATAGGGACAGTCTAGCAAAAGTGATTATTTATTTTACTGCTAATTAGAATTTATTAAAATAACTTTGCTTCAAAGTAAACATTAAAGACATTTCTGAGCTTTTTCTTCTCACGTTTACCTAGTTAGATTCCATCTGGTTTAGGCTATTCTGAACGATAGATATCTGGAGGAAGAGGCTGGACTTTTAAAGAAATCATTGCTGCTAGCAGCATAGAGACACCAGCTGTCCGTAAAGCTAAACTTTCCTGGTCCTAGGTCATCGCTATGACCTGAGGTTACACTGTTATGTCACATGAGGGCTTTTCCATTTTGAGACCACGTGAGCACATTTGTTCAGGAAAAAGAACTTCAATGTTCAGCCAAATCAGTTACACATCAAAGACGCTTTTGTGATAGGAGGATTAATAATGTTTGAGACAGCTGATAACACACACACACACAGAGAAACTATCTGACTGGAACGCCTGCATCATTTACAAGTTCTTTAGGCTGGAGATACTTTAGGTAAGTAAATGCAGATGTCAGGAGCAAATGGGCAGAAAAGACCCACGGGGTGGGTTACAGCGGGTAATGTATTTTTAGGAAACCCCTTCCAGCTTACTTCAGTGAAACGCTGGCAGCCCCTGATGATTTCTTACAGGGACTTAAATTAGTCATCGGCGTGGAGAACGAGGTGAAACCAAACGTAGTACTGCTTGATGACCGCAGTTACAAAGGCCATTAAGGAGGTACCACTTATGACTATAAAATAAAAACATTCATCCGCTTCCCATAGGGATGTAAGACGAAGCGGTCCCTTCTCCTCCATGGCATTCCAGTGTAACACCTTCGCAGTGGTGACTGCCTTGCCCTCTCCAGGCTTTGGAAAGCACGGAACACAGCACACACGGCAGCATCAGGCTAGAGGAATCGCTAGTGATGTGAGCTCGGTGTCTTTGCACAAGGTACTGCCGGCGAGGCCCCCGGCAAAGGGATCCTCCCGGGAAGCTGTGCTGGGACAACCAGAGTGGTTTTGATGCAGTCCCTGAAGCACACACCGAGGCTGCACCCGGACGGGTCCCCTGCATTTGCCGCTGCTTCAAACCAGCTACCCCGTTTTGCCCTGTCCATCCTTCAGAAATCCCAGCGAGGTCTATGCCGAAGCACGAATAATACAGGTGAGATTTAAGCGGCATTGCAGAAAGACGCTCTCCTTCCCAGTGAGCGCTGGCGAATGAGCCCCTCGAGCCCGCTGTTCCTCTGCCTCCGAACGTCAGGACAAAATTAGCCCATGAGGTCTGCTTTGAGAGGTGAGCAGCAGTATGTATAGCAAATGTGGAGCCTTGTATTTTTAATCCCTCAAGTACAATGTGCTTTTGGAAATCTTACACGTACACTAATCCTGAATCCCATGCCTGAAGGAAAACAGAGCAAGGGAAAGATCAAAGAAAGTATTAAAGTTACATTCTGCATCCTTGCTAAAGTGGTGTGTTCCCCTGCCCTGAAGAATACCCTCAATGGGGTCACTTAATCCTCTTTAGGTCTCCAGAAAGGTTAAAAGAAAAAAAAAGTGTAAGAGAACATCGAAGCAAAAAAAATCACAGTTTAGTATCAATATGCCACTGCCTAGAGTTTACCTCATGTTTGTAATAATAACGTCAAAAGCATTTCCCCAGGTAGTGCCCCATGGGAGCTGTATCACAAGGACCTCGTTTCAATGGGTCACCCAACAGCTCTCATTTGGTGTGGGCTTTCCATCACCCTGAGCCAGACCAGCCACCCAGCCGTCAGAGCATCCTCCCGGCACGCTCTGCTCCAGCTCTGCCTCCATTCACCTTGCAAAATGCCTCTCTCTCTGCTTACAAGCACCTCGTTTTCCCACCACGCTAACAATGAAGATGCACTTTCAGTAATCGTTTCCCATTATTGTCACTAGGATGCAAGCCTGCAATATTCCTTGGATTGCAATCTCAATAATGGTCTAAATATGCCATCCACAGCTTTCCATCAAAGAGCACAAAGCATTTATATGTAGCAGTGTTCACAAAAACTGCTGAAAAGTGACAAAATATTAGTTCTCATTCCTTTCGGAATGACACATTATTACAAGGGTATTAGCTGAGGTTTCCAATTTTTCTAGTTCCTCTGATTTAGGAAACCAATGTAAAGATTTCTAGACACTGCATATGAATAATTTAGCACTCACTCAATTCGTCTTTGAAAGGCTTCCCTATTTTACCAGGATCAAGCAAATGCTGACACTACCTTGACACACCACATCGCAAAAGTAAATGAGTAAATAAATAGCTAAAAGATAGATTAATGCCCAATAAATCTCAAAATATGGACTGGTAGGTCTTAGAGCTGTGAACCCTGAATATGTATGAGATGCAAACTTTTCATGACTGTTAGGTTGGAAGACTATATTACAAGGTTGGGAGGCATCCTATTACTGCTGATTTAGGCTGAGAATCCAATGGAAACTGCTTAACACCGGGCACTTTAAAAATCAGAGGATGTCATTACGAGTTTAAATAAAGATTTAGAGTCCACATTTACTTTCTTATCTGTGAAAGTGTTGACATTTATGAATAAGGATTTTGAAATGAAAGTGTATCATTTGCAAGAGGGCATATCAAAGGAGGACCTTGCAGTCAAGCAGAAGCCATAAAGTCAAGAGCAAGACTAGGGTGAATGCAGACATTTCCTCATACAGCAGCATTTTAAGAGACACTTTCTCATGAGAAATGAGGATAGGAAGAGAGCAGGAAGGGAATTCACATGCAAGCAGGTTGGTGGCATTCTTCTTGAGCCATATACACTGGCAGCAACAGGAAAACTGACATTCAGAGAGGTAAATGTGCTGGCAAATCACCTTTTTTGTTCCAGCAAAACTTTTCTGGTGTGATGATTCAACACTTCCCAGTGAAACTCTGTTCACTGGAAGCCTTCAGAATAGATTTCGTATTATATCGTTAGAGGGCTCTAATTCAGTGGAAGAGTATACATTTGAAACATCACCTTGGATTTGCACCTGGTTGTTATTGCTTGAACTCAGAGGTAGCCAAGGTTCTCAGAAAATCTGCCTCAGGAGAGGTCTGGGAATGCAGCTGTGTCTGTAAACAAGCGAACCCAGATGCTTCCCCAATGCAGTGAGTGCAACAGCCCTTTAAATTCACCCGTGCATCTTACGTGTTATTAATTTTACAATAGGAGGAAATGTAGAAGTAAAACCCTTGCTTTAAGATTAATGCTTGTGAGCTTGGTGCAAAGTATTATTTACCCATAAATAAAATTATACTGTAGTCATTGAGTCCACAATGGCTACACATTACTGCTTTCCCTGCAGCCAAAATGTAATTCTGCAGCAGCACTCCCACAAGTGGGATGGCTGTCTGCTCCCACCAAATGCTCCCTGGGAAGGAACTAGATATTGCACTGAAAGAACTGAGCAGAATTAGTTGTGACTTCTTGTTTCCAAGAAAACCATAGAAACTAGTTTTTTTGAGGGAGGTGCGTCCTGTCCACCCTGCTCCCATTACCTCCCAACCTGTCCAGCCTTCGTGCTTTGGCACAGCAATGCTGATTGTTCCCAGGCATCCTCTATGCGTGCACCTTCTTCTCCACCTCTCCCCTGAAAGCTTTGCCTCCTCAATCCTTGCGTCCCCTCCAGGTACCCAGAACCTCTATGCTTTGAGATGCCCTGTGGCTCTGCCCTGCCACATACACAATTTTGCATTACAACTTGGGCTTCTTTCATGATGAAGGTATCTTTCACTCTTACCTTCTCGCTTTCATGTTCTACATGTGTCTCCAGCCTCAGGCAGCTTTTGGACTTGGCCTGGAGAAGCCAGCTATTTTGCCCCATGAACTTGCATCACAATTTCTCTTCGGGGTCACAACTTTTCGTGCAGCTGTTCAGCTATGGCTGTGATGGGTGCTTGATTCTAAATCAAGAATGACACAACACTCTGCTGCCAAAGGGAGATGTGGCTTTGGGAGCCTCTGCCCAAAGCAGTCCCACCACATGGCAGAGACACGAGCCTACCGGTAAAGGCTGCAGCTCCCGTAGGCATGTTTGAAGCACCAAGCAGTCTGACAGGGGACAGGAGAGCAAACAGCTATCCTTACACTGCTGGACTCTGCAACGTCTGCCGTCAGTGCTTTAAGAGCTCTGGGTGGAGAAGAGGTGCCTCACCCCGGGTGGTGCAGCTCTCATTTCATATGCTTTTGCCACCTCAGCAGGATCCTCATCCTGTGCATCGTCCTCGGTGTGAACTGGAGCTCCATCATCTCGGCCACGGAACCTGAAATGTTGCCTCCAGCCCTGGTGCAAAGCTGGTGGGCAGTTGCTGCATCCATGTGCCCTGGCAAGACTCCCTGCCCCAAAGAGAGAAGCCCCCATATGTAGAGATGGCTCCAGAGACCAAGCACCACCATCGACCCAACAGCGTCTGCTCCAAATGGAAAACACATTTCTTTGGTGTTGCTGTCTTTGCTGTTGATACCCAGCCATATGCCTATTTTTTAAATTTTTCAAATCTTAAAATTCTGTGCAGACCCGGGCCCACTTCTGCCAGGGAAAGCCACGAGACAGCTATTTGTTCTCATTTTCTTACTCACAGAAGAAGAAGGTGGTGGCAGGGTCAAGTCCTTTTTACCCACTGCCACAGACCCACAGTCACATCAGGAAGATGCACCTGTGGTCTGGCTTCCCCTGTTAGGAGCATTGAAACCACGGATTCTTTGGATTTAAGCACAGGTACCTTTATCCTTTGATCTCTTGAAGCCACTTACCCAAGGCTTCTCATCCCATACACTCCCTCCGTAGGGCTGAGACTTCTCCGTCCGGTTCAGTGCTAACATTCGCTTTTGATTTTAACGGGAGAAGGTGGAGGCTCTGATGCGTCAAAGCATCTCAGGAAAGGCGAGAGCAGACATGTAGGCAACCTCCGGGTGGCAATACCTCAAGTTGCATATTGCTTTCTGCGAGCTCCTGTGGCAAATACCTCTCACAAGAGACTGCTTGCCCAGCAGTTTGTCCTCTCCCTGCCATCCCCACGAGGGCTCTGAGCCAAATCTTCCTGCCAGTGACCCCTGAACAAGGAGCAGCAGCGCTGCTGGTCCCTCCTGCCCTGAAACATCATATTTCAGCCACAGAAGTGTTTTGTGTGAGCCTCGCACGAGAGGAATTTGTCACGAAAAATGCTCTCTTTTCCCCAGGAATTGGGGGATGCACCCAGGGGCCTGACACCAGGTCCCTAAATGAAATGTCTGTGATTTTTACTTTGTACTTAAACTGCTTTAACTGAGTCTTTTTGCAAGTCTGAAATTTGTTTTTAAATAAAAAGTTGAATACATCTGCAGCTGAGAATATTTGGCTGCCAATGCTTACACAGACTATTGAAGGAAGTTTTTTAAAATAAGCTTTTTCAGATTTCAGCAGCGTAAGTAAACATATGTTTTTAACAGTGTTCACCTGCAGTGGCACCTGCTTGCAGCAGATTAAAACTCTCAACCATATATTTGAAATAAAATCCAACATAGCAAAGAGAATTACCCCTCCTGCTGAGACCAGCTACCATAAAACTGGTTTTAAAGACACCAGAGGAGAGGTCTCTGCCTGGAAAAAGGAGTGGTGGGAGAAGAGCAGGCAGGTGCCAAAGGAAGTGCTGGCAGAGCCACCACCAAGGACTTCTGGAAGAGGATCGGTGACCAAATTCAAGGCACGGCTGCAGTGCTTCCTCTGCAGGACACCTGCCTATTTTTTTCAGTAAAGACGCATGTGAGATGGAAGAGGCTGCGATAGAACCATCTGTCTTATGCTGTGGTCTAGCTGTGCAACAACCCAACAATGAGAGAAAAAATCCTCCCACCGTATTGCAATAGTTCAGAGCAGAGACACAGGAACAAGGATAAACAGATATTCGGTAAGAAAAAAACAGAACGTCATTTTTCTTATCATTTTAAAAAGTGTCTGCTAAAATGAAAACATGCCCTTTTACAGGAAACACAGACCTTTCCTTTTTTTTTAACTGAGCAAGCATCTGCTTTGACAATGAAGGGAGAATAATGGACCAAGGAACCGTAACGTTTCTTTTTCCCATTTGTTCATTTGAAGAAAGAAAACAGGTGGATGAAGAATTCTCTTCCCAGTCTGTTTAAAGGCTCTGCTCAGCCTCTCTTCAGTTAACACAGCTACCAGTAACGGTCCTTTCCATTCCAGTGAAGAAAAAGGGGCTCCTCCTTCTTAAAAGGCCTGGGAACACTAAGAATATGTATTTTAAGGGAATTTGTAGAAAATGTCTTCATTTCTTTCTTTCCTCTGAAAAGTCAAAAGTTTTCAGCCAACTCCCGCTGTGTTTTTGTTGGCTGTAACATTTGGATTTCCATACTGATGGCAGCAGAGGCTGAAGACATTGACAAACCTCCCCCTTCATTACTTTGTACATATGTCTTAACATAACACAAGGCATTTTAAAAGCTACCTAGAGCAAAATCCTGAGAAAGCCATTGCTTTGTCATGACTCTGTAATCGCAGGGGTTTTGGGGCAGCAAAACCCAAGACGTTGAGAACTTCAAGCTTTGCATTACATTTAATCTGTTCACCTCTTGGACCTGCTTCTTTTGGAAGAGACTGAATGTGGCATATTCAAAGATAATATTTAAGATTTTTCAAGGCTACCACTTCATGGTCAGGAGCTCCCATAATGCATCCTTGCCATCTGGAGTTGTTATTAGCAGCGTCATTGTAATGATATATTATTTGGTAATGAAAGCCCAGCTGGCTGCACACATTTTGAAGATTCAGGCTCTGTAAAACCGTTCTGACAAATTGTACATATAGATAGTAAGGATGGAGTGAGATGGATTCCCTCAGGGGACTGGGGTGGTCATCAGCAGTGAGAGGTGGGAAGATCTCTTTCTTGGACAAGTCTACCTTATCACCTCCATTCGAGACACAAGAGCTGGTGGGCTGGACCCCAGGGGCCACTCAATGTTCTCCAGTCACTCACAGGGTTCGGTCCACAGGACCAGGCTAGAGCTAGCTGAAGCATCTTCCCTCCCCTCTCAGAAACCCCTCCTGTTGCTCTTTGGAAGACCCATAAGCAAATCTCTGCATTCTCAAAGCCTCCCCTTATACAGTCTTTGACCAGAGAGGATTAATTTTGGGGGTGGAAGCCACAGGCATCACTTTGAGGTGGGGTCGGACAATGAAAGGACTGTAAAGGGTGGTCTTGGTCCAGACCAAAAGGCACAGAAGACCCAGATGGCTTTTCCTGTCTCAGCCAGGCGTCCTGGCATTTATCTCCAACTGTTTGCACCAAGTTCTCACATGTTGAAATAAAAAATGGACAACGTTTAGGGGGGTGGACAGGAGAAGCTGCTTGACACTGCATCCCTACGGAGAATAGACACTCCATAGACCCAGACCTGCTTCACATACACTTTCCTGCCCCCTCCCCATCCGTTAATTATTTTCTTCCTCACAGCACTTGTTTTTATTTTTTGTCTAGAAGTCCTGCTTGGCCCATAAGCAAAACTCAGATCCATGACACGGGAAGACAGATTTACCCCCAGGCCATGCTGAAACAAATGGTGACTCTCTTTTAACTTTGCATCTGCTTGTCCTATTATTCCTGGAATGCTCACGTGGAGAGAGCGGTAAGTCTACTTTAGCAGTGACTTGCTCTATCTATGAAGTTTATAAATCACTGAAGGAACAGCCCTGTCCTGCATTGTTAAAGATATGTTCTTATACTTTATTTCTGAGCCACAGATAAACTCTAGCATGCATCTATGAGCCATGCGTCTTGTTTGCCCCATATAAGAGTTTCTGGTAAGCAAAGAAAAAGTGGTGTCAAAATATCCTTTTAAGAAATTTTATGTAATATGAAGATGGAATAGCAGATAATGCAGCTGACTATAAAATGTTTTCTGATATGACCTTTGGAAGTAACAGGTAAAATCACTGATAGGTGAGTCCCACCCTCCCCTTTGCCGCTTCTCCCTTTAAAGTCACAGGAGAGATTCATGGAGGAGGCTGCAAACTGCAGAGCAATCCCCCAAAGGAATCATTCAGCACTGCAAAGCATCTTCAGCAGAAATCCTGCAAACTTATTGATGCAGTATTGCCATAAAATTCAGTTTAGCAGAAGTCAGAGGGGAAAAAAAAAAAAATCTGCATCTCTTCAAGCACGCTGGTCTTTAGAGTAGAATGAATGGTCATCTTCAGGAGCTGAGGGCTGAGGTGTGTCAGGGCTCTCGCGTGGTAGTTCGGGAGCAAAAGAGACCCACCAGAAGACTGCCACTCAGCAGCGTCATGGAGAAGGACTAGCTTCCAGCCCGGGAGGGACCATAACCATTTGCAGCAGTGGGATTCATCTCGCCTTGTCTGCCTGTAGCACCGATGCTTGCTCGGGCTGGGCGCTGCAAGGAGACCTCCCGGCGTCTGTCTCGGGGTGGGACGAGTCTCTCCCAGCAGAGCTGCTGCTCTCTGTCAGCTCCACAGAGAGCCCAAATGAGGAGCTAACGTGCCAAGGGTGTTGTATAGACCTCCGATTGGTAATTCAGTAAGTGGTCTGTCTCCATTTGCTGTGGACGACACACATCTCAACAAGCGCTCCTATTTGTTTTGCAAACACCAGCTCTCGTTATCGTGACAAGAAGAACTGGAGAGCAGAGAAAAAAAAAATCTGTTCCCACTCTGTGCTTTCAGTATCGTTTTGTGTAGCATCATGTTTCCTCTCTGTACTCGTTCACTTCGTTTCCCCAGCGCGGGTAATACAGCAAAAGGGGGAAAACACTTTTAACTGTCAGCATGTGCTTATAAAACCACAAAAATTGGCAGCGGGACAAAGGGCCAAGCTTAATGCTTTGAATTATCATTAGCTCATTTTTAAAGCGTGAAAAGAATGGCAGGCACCCAGCCAACTTTCCCTCAGAAATGGTCTTACCGAGGGCAAGCGTGCAACTGCAGGTCGGGGGGGGGTCCTGGCAGCTGCCCTGCCTGCTCCCCCACACCCACACCCCTGCAAAGGCAGCGCACCGCAGGCTGGAAGTACTCTGTCACCATGACTCATAGCAATAAACTTGCAAACAGAAGGAAAAAAGCATACCCGATTCCTAGATTTCCAATGGCTGTGTAAGCGACGGTTGGGTAGAAAGCATGAAAATTTATGGTTTTCTCCCGTTATGGTTTTTAACGAGTCTCAGGCGATGGAGTTTGCTCACACTCAGGCTCAGAATCGATGCTGGGGTTTTAAATACGTTGCACGGTATACAATTTAAAGTAGTTACTTTATTTATTCTGCATTACCTTAAGGCTTTATCACTGTTGGCCCATTTTTTCATCCCATCCCTCATTTTTCAATGACAGCAGACAGAATCATTAAATCTGCAATATGCAAGGATGGCTTCCAGCAGCAGCACTTAGCAGCCCTGTCTTTGCCCATATGCCCAAAGACTTGTTCAAAAACAGAATTTTTGAGTAATTTATGACTGTTCTTACCGTGATACAGATGGTTTATTGATCCGTTTAATCTAAGTACCTGTGGTTTTGCAGAAGAAAATACTACTCTTTTTTGTGCTGCTTATTTATGTACTCTTTTTCTGGAATGAGAATGTGCTGCCTATTACCTTAATTGACTGATTTTTTAACAAGTTTTCGTCTAGCTAGAACAAAACTAATTTCAGAAAGCTTGATCAGCTTGAAGTTTTCTCATCCGCCTCATCTCAGGACTACTATTGCACATCGCCCATTCTTCCCTCTCTTGCCTACGGGTGACCTTGAATGCCACCCAGAAGACCATCTCTTATGACATTCAGCTATTTGAAGTTCAGGCAATGAAAATGGCCAACACTTGCATGAGGTACTGTCTACTCTGCTCCAAGCAAAAGTCACAATATTTAGATATAAGCTGCCCACGTCATTATCTCAGAGAATGTTTTTCTCCTACCACTGGAGCCAGCAGAGGTGCTACTGCTGCCGAAGAGAGTGCAAAGTCCAAAGGAGACAGTCATATGTCTTTTAATCTTCATCTTTTCTAATTATGCTGAATCAAAATGAACCCAAACATTTGGTGTTCCACAAAGGAGTGCCTGGTGCATTCTCAAAAAAAGCTCTTTCTCTGTAATGAGGAGCACAGAATAACCAGCGATGAACAGAATCAAACCACGTTAAAAACTAAAAGAAGAAATGAAGACTGTGAGTTCTTTTCTTAAGAATAATACTTCTTTCACCTACAAAACATCATGACTAGTGCATCAGGACAGTCAGGCACCGACAGCCAAAGAAAATCAAAAGCTATGCAGGAATCTGCTCAGCTAAGCAAAGCGCATTAGATCCTACATACAACCCTTCAGATGTGCCTCAGAGCTCTTGGTGTAGAAGTTAATGGATGCTACAGGTACCACAGAGTCTTTATGACCTTGGTAGCACTCAGACCTCTTGGGAGGTCTTTTTGGTGCAGTGTTTATTTTATACCACCTCTTCATGACTTGTGTCCCTTTTCTATCAAAGCTTGTTCTGGCCAGGCAGCGGGAGGTCATTCCCCACAGGTCCCTGCATTCCCTCAATTCTCTCGGACCTCCCTGGGCGGTGGGCACAGCCAAGGAGTCACAAAGCCCCTGCTCCCGACTGACCCCCGCCGTCCCTCTTTGGGAGTTGTGAGGAATGTGCATCCTCAAGGGCACAGAGATCTGCCCAGGCCCACAAAGAAAGTAGTTTTACAACTCCTCCCCATCCTTTTGTGGAGCAGCCAGCCTGTCTGGCTTACGATGTCACCCTTCTTTAGGATCTTAATTTCATCTTTCTGGTGAAACCAGTACAGCTCCCAGTTAGCAAGAGTGGGTTCCATATAAAGCACTCAAAGAACATCATTCTTGGTAGCTCCCAGGAGTGGACCAGACTTTCCTTGATTTCCTCCTGATTTATACCAGTATCAAGACAGAATCACACCTGGAGCCTTTGCATCATTCAAAGGTTTTTTTTGGTACCAAATGAGCATACTTTCAGGAAAGTTTTGTCTGCTCTCAAGAGTGATTAACTTTCCTTTAGAATCATATGCCTCAAAAATAGCAATATTAGCATCATCCTTGGCATAGACTGAAGTGAGAACAAAAACCTCATGGAAAGACAGAAATGCAACAATGGGGAAAGAGCACTTCTGAGATATATCGCAAATTTTCTTTCTTTTCAAAGTCTTGATCAGCTCGCCTGAGCTGGTACCTGGCAGTTCATTACAGACACACACTTTAAAACATTGTTATTTCAGAACCAAAGGCCAAACAAGCCAGCCCCCAAATAGCTTTTCTGTATGAGGAAAATCATCCACAGTTGCTATATACAAAGTGAGACTTTGAGAAAAATTTACTTTTCCTTAATTAATCATCTTCATTTCCTCCCTCTTTAGCCTCATCCAATGAGGTGTAAATTGCAGGGGCAGATGCATTTGCTGGGCTGAATTCCAAACTAAATGTTCTTCAAGAAGTGAGAAGGCACTTAGCATAGTATTTTAGTGTTTCACTGTCATTAGGCACATTAAAATCACCTCATTCTGAAGGCTTTGGCGACATTATCTTACCCATTTTCTTTCTCGTCTGAAAGACTAAGGCATATTTTGTACCCTGAGAGCAAAGACCTGAGCTCAGCAAAGAACGAACATTGTTCTGTCAAAGTCTTAGTGGTTCAAGAAAATGAACCGAAGTAGCCTGCTCCAACCCTGGGTCTTCTGCTACAAACCTTTTGGAGGTGGTTTACTCCGAGGTTCCTTTATGCCCCAAACTTCACTACCTCCAGGACACTCATGAATGTCCGGTTATTTGTGGGTTCCTCGGCAATGAGGAGCACAGTGAGGTCCTCAGATAGACACCAGACTTGGTTCCTATCCAAAATATCACCACTGTCATTTTTGAAATCTTATTTTTGGTATTTGCCAGATTATTGCAGTGACTAACATACTACCAAACCATTAATGTATCACCAGCACAATAAGTGAAAGAAAACAGTAGGGAGGGGGTCTGGTTTAAATTTCAATGACACACAGTTTGTTTTATTCCTGACATCACAACAAAAGCTCAGTTTGGATCTTTTCCTTCTCTGTGTGCCAGTGTGCTCTCCTGCACTGCAGGGATAACTCACAGTGTCAGGATAAAGTTTTTTTTTTTTCATTCCCTGAATGTAAACAAGCCAGAGCCCTTGTTTACAGAACTGAACTATGGGCAAGCACAGTCTAATTTCTGAAACTACTTTTGCAACCATGATCTCTGGGCATGCAAATTAGGAGCCTGCACTTTTTCCCACATCATTACTATGGCAGCGTTCAGCCATACAGAGAAACTCTAGGTATATAAAAACATAGGCACAAGACTGAAAATGTAGTCCCAAAGGGAACCTTTCTTGATGTGTAACAGTTTCATCACAGACACTGACTTCTAATTAGAAAACCTCGCACTGAAGAAAGTTCATATATTTTTCATTAATTGCAAAAAACATACTTACTGTAAAAAGTGTAGAACCAGGAAAATATTTGGAGTCTGAGGATCTGAGAGGCCCATCTTGCTGGAAACGCCATTATATTCAACACTACCAAAATCAATGCCATATATTTGAATTAAACATCTATTAATCCACCTATAAAGGACTGGAGCTATCCAGTCAATTTTCTGATTGTAAATATAGCTTTTGTTAATAAAAATAAACCATTTCTCTTTCAACCATAACTCTGATGATGAAACCTGTTACAAGCACAGCTTTTTAGTAGCTACCATACTGTAATTATTCATCAAACTGACAGAATAAAGATCCTTTTTATCCATCTTATATTTCATCTGAAAACATTGAGGCGATTTGCAAGCAACAGCCTCACACACAGTCTCAAGACATTGCTGGTAATACTGGCAATAAATAAATACTGGCAATTCTGGCTGGAGGTGAAGACAGCATCTTCTGCTTGTGCTATATGGTATCCGCTATCCCACTTTACAGGGTGTGGGGTGTGTGTTAATATTAACTAATTCATCTTTTAAAGGTATTCCCCAGCCTTACAAATTATATGGGCAAGATCCTCAAAACTCTGCAATATTTTAGTTTCACAAAGCCCCCTCTAACTGAGAATTTTTCTCTCTCTAAGTGAGTTTTCGGCGTTGTGGAGAGGTATAAGCACTCCGAGCTTGGTGTGATGGGAACTGGAGGTTGCCCAAGGGTGCAAGACATCTGCTGACCCAACGTGCACTCGGTCAAGCCAAAAAAGAGCTGTAGCTGCACAAAGGGGAATAACACAGCAGAGAGAGGAGCGATCGTATTTACATGCACATCTTTTGGGCTGCTTGCAACCTAGGAGAATAAGTCACTCAGTGGAGATCTTAGTGCTGCCGTTAGGCAGCAGAGCTGTGCTTTTCCTTTGGTTAAGGGCAGTAGCCTGGCTTTGATTCCTTGCTCTACTAAAAATCAGCAATGTGCTAAAAACTGTGGTTGTAATGCATTGCCTCAGAAAGTCCGAGGACAAAATAGGCTAATCGTTACAAAAAGGTCACACACAATCATCACGGGCTGCAAATTAAAATACCTTGTTTCGCATGTAACAAGAATGCATGGCAATAACAACTTTTGCTTCCGAATTGCACGGCCCACCAAGGCATAAGCCGTCTTTGCTGAGCACAGGGAAGCTGAGCCCAGTTCGGCAAGAAGGAGCTCTTTGGCTCCCCGTCATTCTGTTACTTGAAGGAATGAAGAGCCAAGAGTTTTTGCAGGGAATGGGTGTGACGGCTGATGCAATAAGAAAACACAAGCTAAGTCATTCAGTATCTGTCATCTGCAGCGTTTAGTTCATGGGCTTTTAGACCAGCCCTGCTGTTATAAAATCATCCATCTCAGTAATTGTAAAATCTGTTAAAAACAAGCAGAGGCTGCCACTTAACACAAGCGTTATTTTTATTTACACCATGTTATAAGGGCAATTTTAATCTACATTCATTTGAATTTTATTGCTATTGGCTTGGATGGGCTGCATACAGACGACATGCATTTTCTGGATGTATGTTACGATCATTGCAATTTGTAGTCAAGAAAACGTTGATGAACTTTAAGCATTTTTGACGCAAGAAGGCTGGAACAGACACTCAGCTAGTGCTCACTTTCTCGTTATTCATTTTGTACAATCCAGGTTAGCCAGCCTCATTCCCACTGTGCAATTAGCATAGAAGTATTATTGATAGGGTCTTCCTTTTAATAAAACTGAGTTATGTGTTTTCCTGAGATATCTGTAGGTTTTATAAGCAGCTGCAAATCCACTCTGTATGACAGCATTTCTGTTCTGTGATTCATCAACTTCTGAACAAACTTTTACTAATATTATTCAGCTTACATATAGTATTGAAATTGCAACATGTAGGCTTGCTATACGAACTGATCTTTATTTCCACAAACATGATATATTTTAAGGGGTATGTGACACTATGGCGAGCAGTTTTCCTTGCCCTGATTGTGACTTGGCTACGGTAGCAGTAAATGGCGTTCACCTAAAAGCAGTGCCAAAACCCTCCTAAAGACACCCTGAGTTATTCCACACATATGTCACAGAACAAATTAATGGAAAAGTATTTTCAGATTGCTGTAGTAAGGTTTTAATATTGTAGTGGAAATCCAGATATATTGCTAGGAGGCCAACCTTAAATGTCAGTCCTTAAACAAGCACAGAAATTCTGTAAGACCACCCAGAGAAGAAGTTTGATAACTCATAGAGCCGTACGTTTCATGGCAGCTTTCTGTCAGATTACCTGGGCTAGCAATAGTCTAGAAAGTAGGACCTCCTTCAGTTTAATGGCTTTTGCAGGCCTAAAGATTTACAAAGTGCCATTTCTTGAATTTAACACTGCAGAACTGAATATTTCCTTTATATAATTTAGAGCAAGGAAGAATGAGATTCACATTTGAACAAAACTAGAGGATGCTTTCCTGTTTAAACATTTCTAACCCATTTTCAAATTTAACTGTTCATCTCAGCACAATTATTTATTTGGCAGAGAATTCAGGTTTTGGAGGTGTTTCTGAAGCGTCCCCAGGCACCCCGGCACAGTCTGTTGCATGCATGGAAGCGGCCAGGTTGTACTCAGGGTTTCCCCAGCCTGAAACTCCGTTGTTCGGCCGGGGAGCAGCGCGGGACGAAGGGTTCCGGCACTGCTGCACAGCACGCACGTCCTTGGGCAAAACGCAGCGTCTGGGTGTGCGCACATGTGAGGGTGCGTGCCCGTACCGGCGGGGAAAACCTGCCCCATTAGCACTCCCGCATGCATCCAGGCTGGCGCAGAAAGCTGTCTCTCCTTGCAGGAGCATTGTATCCCACTGCCTTACAGCTGGTTTGGTTTGATACCATAAGGAGTTCAACTGAAAGATCTGGGATTTCCAGTACACGTTAATACCCGGGACTGCAGATAATAGTAATAATCAATATCAAGCGAAAAGCAATGCTCTAGAGAGCTGTGCTTCTGAAATTATTATGTAGCTCGACTCTACAACTAATCCCCCCACAAAATTAGGCTGCTGATTTGGACTTGAGCGTGTAACACATCCTCACGTTTCTGTATGGAAATGTTAAAATCTCCCTATGTACAGATACTACCAATATCAATTGGTGCAGCCAGAAGAGGGTGGATATGAAATCAAAGCCACCCAGATTATTGAGCTCAGTCTTTATGAGGCACATAAAGAAGCCGAGGAAGAGTTATGCCTCTTTCAATAACTCTTCCCACGGCAGCTGCAGGGCTCCTGGCCCTGCACAGCCCCACGACAATCCCCAGTTAGGCTAAAAGGCTGGCAGAGACCACGACATCCCGCTGCCGAGCGGCTCGGTGGGCTGACCTGCATGCACAGCCACCGCATCTCCTGCAGCGGCAGACACCCCGCTAACGCAGCGGGGTCCGTGAGTCTGCCGGCAGCGAGAACGGGAGGCTGGCGAGCGTCCTGCCTGCTGCCGAAACCGCCGCGTGGGAAAAAAACCCTCTGCAACGCGTGCGCAACTCACGCCACAGGTCATGCGCTTCTCCGCGGCAGGACTTCAAGGGGAAAAAGCGGAGGCAGCAGCAACAGGGTGCAGGGGTTTAGCTGAGCATTTACGCTACTGTGAACAGATTTGCCACCCCTTTGCTTGATCCCAGGTCTGAAGCTGGTTGAATTTGATGCTTCTAGCCTTAACCACAGTATATACTTTTATAGTTCACTTTTTAAAACAAAAAATATATATCCACACACCTGTTGCACCTGAATTTGTCCAGACCCGGCAGGTGCAGGGATTAAAGCAATTGTCCGTCTGCTCAGGTTTCGCAGCGAGAGCCGAAGGAGAAGTAAGTGGGCACAGCCGGAGGGATGGGTGTTTTACAGCCTGTCATCGCTTCCCACGCTCCCTGCTTCTCACTGCCGCGGTGCAAAGGAAAACAGCGAGAAGAGAGGAGTCCTCTGTCGCCCAAGTCCTCTGGAAGACCTTTCTCACACCATCATTCTGAAAGCAGTTTTCACATCATCAAGTGTATTTCCAGAATGAGCATTTCTTAAATTTGCACACAGATGTATTTTATAGAGTTATATATATGGTAAATAGACAGATACACTTGAGACAATACCCTTAAAAAGAATTTTGAAAGCACAATGATGCATGTACTTTCCAGATTTTGAAAAGTGAGTCTTGGGGTGCTGCGCAGAGGCCCCCAGGGAAGAAGCCAAGCGTTCAGCGGGAAGGCGGCACGGTGCCTCCTCCGGAGAGTCAGGCTGATCCCCGAGGTACCGTGGATGTCCTGCCTCTCTTGGGCGCTCATTCGTGGGGACAGTTTTTCCCCAGTAACGGGCCCAGACCAAACCAGCTGAAATGCACTGGAGGGTGAGGAAAGCGAGGGGGTAGATCAGAAATGTAATAGAAACAAAATACAGAAGGGGTTCGTGTTTGCCAAGGTGTAATAAAATACAAAAGCAAATACAAATATATTTTACATCAGTAAGTAGGAACAAGCGTAGGTAGATAGAGCACAGAGTCCCAGGCTGCCCAGCATTACGTTTAACCCCTGGTATGCCCCTCTCCACACCAATACTGGAGCCTTTCTTAATCTGCTAAAGAGCTCGGTTCGTGTTACCACTTTTTTGTTTTAGGAAGGAGATCTTCCTCCACCCTTGCTCCGTTTGCCATGCCTGGTGCGTGGGCTTTCGCAAAACTCCATCAGACTGACAGGGTCCCCTGGAGCGGTGCTCTGTCAGCGCACGGTGACACACACCGCACGCAGCCGCAGCTTCCAGCGCTCCGGGAGAACGCTGGATCAGCATCTTCCCTTCGCTTTGCGACCGCCCCACCTCAGGCTGACACTAACGGCTGCCTTTCACCCAGACTCCATTAGCAACATCTGTACAGACAGCTGGAGAATTTAAACATAATTACCTCAGCATGCATCACGGTGCATTTGTTATTAAGGAATTGATTAATTGTATTTAAAGTTTACCAAATGACATTGAAAACTTCCGTGGCTTTGCTGCCAGCACAAACCAAACGTAAACTGTAACCCCTACCAAATCATCCACATGCCTGTTCTTAGCATGCATTAGAGTTTAGACTGTAAAAAATGCCTTCTTTTAAAAGTTGTTTTACTGTTATTTTGTGATACTGAATTACAGATTCTGGAATAAGAGTTTCATTTTCTGAATTGCAGCACTACTAAGGTGTGTGGTTTCTTTATAAAATATGCACTTGCCGAGGCTTAGATTTCCCCTGTTGCGTGCAGAACACCGAGCTGTGCCAGCTGACACTGACAGAGAAAAATACTGCCCCAGCACGTACCGAGTCCCATATTAACGTGACCGCGAAGGTCTCCAGACCCTCACTCTTTCTCCACAGGGTCTGCCCCTCCACCACAGGCACAGCCCAGGAGACAAACACAGGTTTGGCATCACTGTATTTCCTAGCAATATTCCAAATTTTCATTTCCCACATTGGATTCGAAACCTGAAATTTTTCACTCTGATCTCGTTAGGTGCATTATCAGCTCTCTCACCCTTAGGAGGATTTCATTCCTCACGGGTGGCATGTAGCACTGAGAACTATTTAAAAGCATTGCAATCGTCACCTGACAGCCGGCAGACTCTCCCTGTCTCCTCCTGCAGGTGGACTGCAGCTGAAGGAGAAAGAAAAGCTGCCTCTCACCCACCTGGGCTCGAGCCCAGAACTTGGTCCTAGGGGAGAATTATGATTATCCGGTGAGCAACCTTTCCCCGGTCGCCCCTGAAGAGAAGTTAAGAGCTACACAGCAATAAAAGTACCTTCGGTTTAACACCCTGTCACCTCCCTCTTCTCCGGCAACTCCTGCGGCTGAGCAGATTACTGTTCCTGGCTCCAAATTCCCACCAGCAGCTCTTTCGCAGCATTTCACTGAAGAATGTTCAAGGCACTCCGCTGATCTCAAAGCTGATTTACCGCAAACTTATAATAATCTGTCACGGCAATCCTGCGGTTTGCCAGGGATGAAGGAGAACAGGCAAAGGAATGATTTCAGCAGCTTGAGGAGAAGGGGGAAGGTGAGACGTGGCTTTGACTCACTCTGTGAAAACAGCAGCTGGTAACGGGCTGGATACAAAACATCGAACTTCCAGGGCTTTTCAAAGTCCTGTGGTTTTTAAAGTATTACTGTGCCTGTGCTGAGCAACAGTTCTTTGAAAAAATCCGCTGTTCAGGGAAACTCCTCCAGTGCATTCTTCGAGGAATTACGTTATTTCTGGGACTCAAAACTAGTAGTTTAGTTATGGTCACTTAAGGCATGAGAGTTTAAAGATGCTGGCAGGTGTTCTGCTTAACGGCCCATTGAATGCCATCTTTGTCCATCCCATTCATTAACCCACTGCCAATTCTAGGTACCTCTGTCTTAAACCTTCTTAGGGTGAGCTTGTTGACATTTTTTCCAAAAAGCCAGGATGAGCAAAGACTTAGCTTCATCTTGGGTGGAAGTTGTTGGCAAAACATAGCAGGTCATTTCTCTCCTTCCTCTGCTAAGGAACACGTTGTTTACCAAGGGCAACGGAGATCCCAGGCACGCCAGCCACGCATCTTCGCTGTTGTTGAAGCTCAGCACTGTCACCAGTGATAATAATGCTCTTATCACCCAAGATGCAACCCAGTACTGCAGCGCGTCTCTGATGATAACTTCTCCAGCACCCGCTCGGCACCCAGAGGAATGGCTCACGATACCTGCTGAAGCAGTGTAGCGTCAGAGATACACGTCTGCAATAAGAATTTGAATATCATCTTTTACGGTCTGCTTTATCTCCCCACCCTCCCCTTTACCATTTGATGTTGTTATTACTACACCAGAAGGATTAACTCATTATAAATGCAGGGCCTTGGGGACTGTTATGAATTTCAAACGTCTAAAACAAAGTGAATGAGTCCTTCAGAGCTCATCTTCAAATCGGTGTAACACCATTAATAATTAAACTGCACTGTGACCTAAATAAATCATACGATCATACTTCATTTAAATACTACTTGTCACATATCAAGCTTGTCTGATATTCTGTGGGGTTTGAGCTCTCAGCCAGACAGGAACAGTCTTTCAGGTGTAATTAAATCTATCTGTATGTCATTAAACAAGAAACATCCTCAAGCAACTAGTGTGTCACCATCACTCGGACCAGGGTGGTTCGCACCGTCACTAGACAGCTGGTAAAATCTGGGGCTATTTGGCCAGAACATGAAACCCAAATGCTTTTCAATAAACCTTTTCCACTTATTAGGAGATGGGCAGTCCATGGTGTGTTCGGTACTTCGGTAATAAATATAATTGCTGTGCTCTCTTTTACCAGAGCTCATCTCGGGCACAGCCAAGCATCTGGGTGCACTTGAGGGTTACAACTTTGAGCATCTTTTTTCAGCAATCGTAGCCAGAACTGCAGCAATGTGTGCCTTTGCTGACACAAGCCGGGCATTGCTTGTCTTAGATCAGAATTGGAAAACAAATGTCATAATGACTCAAAAGGAGCGAGACCCAGAGAGAGAGGAGGAGGAGGAGGAGGGCAGAGCCAGCCCCACTCCATCCCAAGCCCGGGCAGCCAGAGCCGGGGCGAGGGCTGCTCCTGGGGCCCTGCTACACGTGTGCGGACACGTAGGCAGTGTAAAAGGCAGTGCACGGGGGAAAGCAGGGCGATTGCACAGCCTGGCATCATCAGCTTGAAACAAGTCCTTTAGGATTAAAAACATTTTGGGTCCCTTTTCTCTGCAGTGCCCGTTACTTGGCCCTGTGCATGGAGGCACTGTCAAACGCGACACAGAGCAGCAACAAAAATAAGGCGGGTTCCTGAAATCAATGAAAGAGGCTGTTCTCACAGCAATTTGCCATCAAGAGAGAAAGCATGAAATAGCAGAAAATCATGAGGCAGACAGTTCTCATGAAATTTTCAGCTCAAGAGGTTCAGAGCATGTGGATAAATACGTGAGCTTTTTGGGTTCTGCATGAAAAACAAATCAAAGCTTTGAGAAGCAGCCGGCTGAAGCACTATTGCAAAGCCATTCCTTATTGAAACGTGTTTGTTTTCAGGTTCCTGGCACTCACTCGAAGTCGGCAGGGATGGGGCTGCACCGAGCCCCGATCAGAGGCTCGCCTCCGCTGCAGAGCTCCTACCAGCTGCCCCGACGCCTACGAGCAGCTCTGCCCATGTGCAGTTTATCCCACGCAGGGATCAGCCTTGAAGATGTTATCTGTCTGAGGGACCAGGAGGAAGAATTCCTTGTTTAAAACAGGACCTTAATTTCAGAGAATTAAAAAGGAACTTTCATTGGTTGAAAAGAAGAGGGAAGGAATATGAAGTGTAATCAGTATTGCAGCTGAAAGCTGGCAATGGCTGTTCCCAGGCCGGAGAGGCAAGGCAGGGAGGAGCGGGGAAGGAGAAGGTGGGCCAGAGCTTTCCGAGTGAAGCTACGGGTTCGTTCTTTTGCACCTTGATAGCAGAAATCTTACAAATCTTATTACCTCTAAAAACGGATCACCCCTGCAGTCACCGATGGCACGAGGAGCGGCCTGGTGGCTTCTCCCACCAGCGCTGGCCGTACCCACGGCACGGGTGGGTGAGGCGGTCGGTAACCCCGGGCGTGGGATCGGCAATGGCAGTGGCCAGGGCTAATTGCTCTCCCTGTTAGCGTGTTTCCCAGCAAAAAAAACAAAGCCCCTCGTATGATGCTCTGCTGGGGTGGGGGAACTCTGCTAGCAAGGCAGCACTGCAAAACCTCCTCCAAACAATCCCAAATTTTTAAAGGCAAAACAGAAATAGACACAAAAGTGGATAAAGTATAAAAAAAAATAAAAGAATCGGATTTCATACATTCTGGTATGGTTTTGGTTGAGCATACCTTAAACAGGGTTAAATCCTCAAGTCCTAGAGATTAATTCTCCAAGGCAGAATATTTTTCTCTCCCAGGCAGAATAACCTGTATGGACTGAATCAGTAACTTAATTTTTTTTAAATCCTCATCTTTTCGCTGGTAAAACCAACAATTTCTTCCATGTTCTTAAAGTCTTTCTATGGAATTGCTGAAAACTGGAAGTTAGTAGGAATATAATCAGGATCTGTCAAGGTATTTATGCATGTAACACTTCTTTAATTAACTGGATTTAAGCACAGAGAGGTCTAACTTCACAGTTATGTTAAGTGACTTGTTTATTAGGAAAGAAAAAAAAAATCCTGTTATTCTTGTGCCTTCTCCTATGTGTGGTTCCAGCATTCTGCGTACAGATATGTGAGATATGTGTTATATTTAGGTAGGCTTCTAAATATAAGTTATTGCCCTTACCAGAACTGGGGCAGTGTTTGAAAATTTAACCAAAAGTATTTGTTTGCATAAAAAATCTGCTCTAACTTTAATGAAGTTCTGTGCTTTGTGTATCTACTTTCTGTGGCTGCTGTAGTTAGCGAGTTTCCTTCTGGATATTTGAAGAAGCAAATCCCTGTGGCATATTTTTAGGAATATGTTTCAGAGCACAGGCTAAAACAGAAGAATCTTTGTAACAAAATTTCAAGGCAACTATTAATTGGAAGCCTGGAACAAGCCAGCTTGTGCCACAAAATAATTCCACAAATTATTTAATCAAAGACACAGTCAGAGGAAACCCCCGCATCTTCACAAGTAGAAGAAATCCCTTTCATTTGATGTAATCTGCATTAAACCGTAGGCTTACCTGTGTGACAGAGCCCTCCTCCTCCTCCTCCTCCCAGTACAAACAGACAGTAGAGCCAATAAGGGCAGTAAATTCTCTTTAAAACCAAGAACATATCCATCTTCCTTATCTCATGGGGAATGTGACACAGTCCTATGTCTGCTAGAAAGCAATCCTGGTGTTTCTGAAGTACATAGGCTGCCTCACCTAAAAAAGTTCATTTTCCTTCCAGGTATAACTTATTTTTAGGAGAATTACTCAGTCGAAGTGCTGGTGGTATGTATGAAACTGAAAGGTCTTTTAAGTTCAGAACAAAGTATTTTAGAATCCTTGCCACAAATATTATATTTTACTACTTTTAAGACAATGGTCTGAAATTAATGCACATGTGCTTAAAAACTGTAAGTAAAAATTGATGACTGGAAGAATTAAAAGCTAAAGTTACGAGGCAACCTTAGCAAAATCTGCTAACGTGGAGCATAGCTTCCTTTGTAATTTCCAGGCTATAAGAATGATCTAAATAGATGTGGCTCAAGAGACCAGTTTTAAGGCCTCCTGTCCTCCCACTCCCCCTGATGGTTATGATCACTCATGTATTATATTGTCCTATTTAGGTGCAGCACCTGCATCGTCCATAAGTTTTTCACAGTAGATGGTGTTAGATATATCTAATTTACATCATTTAGAGAAAGCGAGGGAGTGCCTAAGTGGTAGTCTCACATCTCTGATTGATGTAGTTATTGCTTCTTTGGTGATGAGACATCATATAATCCTCTAAACTGATTGTTCTTCTGAAATACTCTAAAAACGTATTACTCAAGTCCAGCTCTCCAGGAAAAAGTGATTATTAGAAAGGTGTAAGTCTACAGGCAGTGTAATTCCAGTTGATGTGCCCCCCAATAAGCGGACCTTATTTTAATTTGTTTGTTAGTTTAGCACCCGCGCTGAGCTCGGGATCTGTGCCAGGTAACGGAGGGGGTGCAGGGGAAGAGCCTGCTCTCCTGCGCACGCACATTCCCATCGGTGTAAGCAGGAGTCCGACCCGCGGCGGCAGGAGATCGCACCCATGCTGAGTCCCAGGAGAGAGAAATATTTTTCAAGAACTAAATCAGCGGCGGGAGGCCTCGCCTAGACGAAGTTTTGCACATGGCCACAACTGCTCCCCATCAAGAGCAAACACACCTCCCCGGCACGCTCGTTACTGCACGGCACGTCTCCCAGATCGCCAGCAAGCAGCTCGGGACACAGACCTGAGCTTTCCATTTCCAAGCGAGAGCCCTCTCAGCCGAAGCGGAGGCGGACAGGGCCAGCAGCAGCTCCTCGTGCAGGCGCAGGAGCCCCAGCCCGGCGCTCGTGCCCAGGGGAGCCTGGCTTCTCCGCACCAGCGGCAGCTCAACCTGCCGGTTTCTAGCCCAGCAAAGGAAAATTGTATTTGTTGAGGTATTCTGCAGCTGAAGGGTTTGGATTTTTCCTTCTTTCTTGTGCTTCTTTGCGCATCCAACGGACTGCAATGCTCGAATGATTAACTTCGAAGTGGGAAGAGGAGAAAAGAAGAAACCCAAATCTTTGAGCAGTTTTTGAGCAGGTCTTCGCAGGTAAGAAATAACGTCCAGAAAAGGTCAGACATAAAAGCCTGGGACCCAGTGACTTAAAGTCAATGACTTAGAATGGTTTTAAACATTTTTATCAATAATAACCTAGGGAGGAGTTAGCAAATTACAACTGTTAAGGTTTGGCGATGACCTGTCGGCTGAGGTGAAGGCAAACCCAGCTGAGGATGGGACCTTGCTGCAGATCAGCCCGGCTCATCTCCGGGCTGAGCCCAAACTACACACAGCACATCGGTTACGTATGTCACGTATGTTAATGACAGTTAAAGCCAGCATCGACAGGATGGGAAGTCTCTAATGGAGAAAACAAGCCCAAACCTTGGACAAGTTTCTGTCCAAGGGCTGCATAAGGACAGGAGGGCTGGAAGTGAAAGAGAAAAGACACTGTAGAATAAAAGCAGGACTTTTGCTGTACTGTGCTCTGTTTTGAGCATGGTTCATGCAGCTGACTCGGTTAACATACGTGCGATGAAAAGCCTCCATACATCCCCCACCTTCATTGTATTTGCTATTAATAGTATCGGAGGCTACACTTTGACTTTCAAACATTTCAGACACAAATAATAGAAAATTTCCAATTAAAATGGATAATCTCCTGTCAGAAAGAGAACAGTAAGCACCGTGAATAATTTAAAAGCTTTGGGGATATAAAGATTTGTTATATTTCCCAACAAGCCAGAAGCTTTGATTAATGGTTAAAAATAGAAAATTGGGATGGAATGAAGTTGTAAAAGATCCCCCCATATAATCATTTTTATACTGTTAATATAGTTTGAAATGTTTTCATTCTATGAAACAACCTGCCTGTCTCATTTTTCTTATTAAAATAGATAGATCATAATTCATTTTTTAATAAACTCATTTGGAATTAATTTCCAAATTCAGGACAAAAATTACAAAAACAGCAGGGTTTTGTAATACTAACATCTTAAAAATTAAAAATGGAAGTTTTCTGGTCATAAAAATCTCTTCTTGTAGATTTGGCCTTACAAAATTGCCCACCACCACACTGAACTCCCCACTGAGCAAAAGCACATCAGCATGGAGGGCACCGTGTGGACTCTCACAGAGTTGCTACCTACAACACTAGAAATACATTCCTATATAGCAACGTGTGCTACTTAACTTCTTATAAATAAAGCAAAATCGGCACAATCATAGCCCTTATTTTGTTCTACTATGTGGCCAAAGACATCTACAGAAATTGTTGATCCCTTTGTTAGAGTTTTCATAGCAGTCTACCCATTTGCCACCAATTCTGCAATATTTTTTCAAGACAAAGATTAGCCAGAGCACTTCCGTATGTTTTCTCCTTAGCAATGCTCCATTTATACCTAATATTGTTATTCAGTAATGCCTTTTGCCAAATATGAATGCTTGGTAACATGTAATTAACTTTCCAGTGCTACATATGCATTAGGCCTGTTGGATCCTGTACGAACAGTGCTGCTTACCAGCATATAGCAGTATATCATATATAGCAGGACAGCTTAGGGTATAGAAGCAGTATAGCAGCGCAATTTTTAAGAAGACCCACACGCACCTTAGGATATGTATACCGTACCCCTGGGTCTGGGGTATGTTTCCTATCTAAGTTGTCACAGCTCATCAGCACGGTGGTACTCAGATCATGTCCTTGCAGAAAATCCTTCCTGAGCAGGTCAGGAGACACCTCAGCTCAGTGGTGCTGAATAAAAATAAGCTTTTCTCACCTCAGACATATTTCTTTTTTCTAACACATCCTTAAAGGTGCTGTGTCAGGTGTATTGTCAAAATACAAAAATCCTTTTTGTTTAAAGGTAATTTTACATTTGTTGCTATTTGTGTGACTTGATTAGGAATTGGATCTGAGGGTACTTCGAAAAAAAAAAACAAACAACAAACCGCAACTCTTGACAAGTAACCTCGTTTTTTGTTAGAAAGTTAGAAAATGGCCAAACTGCAAAATCCCAGCAAGTACTGCCTAAAGCCAGCAGGAGAATAAACGTGGCAAAAAAGGTGAGGGTGGCAAGAGGCCAATAGACATTTGCAAAAAACGATGCTCGAGAGCGCGGTGGGAGGAAGCATCCCTCCTCCTCCTCCCTGCTCTGCGTGTGCCGGCAGCTGACGTCAAGCCCTGCGGCCCGCCGGCAGGTCCGGCTTGGGGAAGAGGAGCTTGGAGGGAAGGTGCTGTGGTGAAGGTTATTCCTTCTGCAGCAAGGGTGGCGTTTCTCCTCCCTGCCCTGCCTGCGCACCAGTGCCCCGCTATCAGCAGCTGCACTTCGTACGCGAGGATTTTTCACTGCCTCGCCGTCGCAGCGTGGGCTTTTCTTGGCATCCAGTTGTAGTTCAGAGAAGGCCAATGGAAGAAGAATAAATTGGAAGAGGGTTTTGCTAGAAACTGGTGGGTATCTTAAACTTTCTCTTGTCTTACAAGCAGCAGTTGGTGCACAAATCACTTCTTTCAGAACAACTTTTGGGAACCAAGACGGATTTTCCAGAATGAAGTCATTGCCTACATCACCTCCCAAACATCACATGGAAAACATCAACAGGCTCAGCTCGCAGGCTGGCTGCATCCCGCTCTCCATCCCGCTGGGTGTGAAAGGCACAACCCGTCCTCCAGGAGTGACTGCCTCCGGCAGCAACAGCCCCTTGGGCAGCAGATCCCCTGGGCAACTCCCACGAAGACTTTATCTGCCCTGTGGGGAGCCTTGGCCGTGCCCCAGCCTGCCCAGGCAGCGAGACGGACCGTGCCAGCTGCCAGCCCCTCCGTCTTTGCATAGGTCCCTGCGCACAGCATCCCTGCAGGGCTCCTCTGTACTGCGACGCGTGAACCTGCACGCACGGCTGCATTGCTCCCTCCACGGCAGGCAGCAGGGACGGCACCTCCTGTTTCAAGACAACCAAATCTTACCGGTCTTGCAATCCAGGCTGGCATCGTGTTAGGGTCCACATGAATAGCACAGCACCTAAAGAGAGCTGCCAACGCTCTCCCACCATTACGCCAGCCTTTCACAGCAGTCTTTCAATGAACGCATCCATCGCATCACTTCCACAGAGTTCTGTGAACCTCTGAGATGGCACCTCTTTATTTTTAGGTTATGTGATAATTTACAGGGGACACCGCAGAGGGTGGGCTATTGCCTGGCTGAGCTGACGGCAGGAGACGAGCGAGGCAGCGAAGGGCTCGGCAGTGCAGCCGGCAGCTCCTCCTGAGGGCGAGCAATGAGCATCGAGCCGTCCCGCAGCAGCACCCCTGCCGGGAGCAGATGTGAGCCCCGAATTGTCGGGGCTGTCAGGATGCAGCAGTGCCTCTCCGGGAGGATTTCAGCTCGGTCTTGGCTTTGCTGAAGCCATCCTCATCTCAGGGGACATGCAGGTATCTTCATTTAGATGCTCTAATCTCTAAACTTCTTCAGTCCTTAATGAAGAGATGGTGGAGGGAGTTTTGATGGTTTCCCTCGGCTGACGGCACAAGTCCCTGACGGTGGCTCTTCCGGGCTCGGGGATATTATTTCTATCCCAGCTGCTCTCAAGAGCGGTCTTCTCTCCAGTGACGTTCACCCATTAATAAGACACAGCGTAGCTCTCACTCAGGAAGGCGTTACGTCTAATGTAGGGCCCTTTTTTTAAGGTGTCTGTCTCTTCTCACTCCTCTCCTGGAGGCTGGGTGACCCGCGGCACGCCGTGCCGGTCCCCGGCACTCTGCTCGCCGCCTGAGCTGCCAAATCCTCCCCAGCCAAGATGAACCGCTCAGCAGGGCACTCCTGGGGAAACGTCCCAACGACCTTCCACACGGCTCAGCCACACACCGCGCATCCCCGGGTAATTTAGTGTGACTTTTGGCGGAGTTTATCACACTGCCTCGTTTTGCTTCCATGCATGTAATCGTCATCTTAAAAAAATTCCTTTAATTAGCAACAGAGGAGAGTCTTCCACCTTGCCACAGGCAGGATGAATGGGTGTTTAAAGGACCGCTGTCTCTGGAATAAGCGTAACAGAGCAAGTATTTGCTAGAGAAAAGTCCTGCTTTATTGGAAAGCAAAGTCCATGTTTAGTGCCATTTAATTAAGGCAGCCAAAGTACAAAGAGCATACCTGAGAGGGAAGGTGTATGCAGCTCTTCCAGTTTGGGGAGTGATGCTACAAGCATAGCACTTCATTTTCTACAGTATTTTCTACATGTATTTTTCATTAGTGTTGGCTAGTTGTCGGTTCCGAAGGATTTGCGGTTTTGCAATAATTGGATATGTGATCCTGGAATTGATAGGAGTTAAAATTCATAGGTCTTGCCTAAACACATACATACACAGATTGCGTTATCTATTTGGGTTTAATCAAATGAGATAATACTGCTATTCACTAAGGAAATTGTCTGTGTTATCTTACTGTAGCATGTAGTTTTGTTGCAATGCCATGCTTAAACAACAGCGTTAAAGAAAACTTAATAGAGCTGAACTTGCACAGCAGAAGATAAAAGGGGTGTCTTTTTGTTAGAGTCCCATCACGCTTTCTCCTAGCCGGGTTCTCGTCCCATTGCTGCTTTCCTCTATGCTCGATTACTGCATTTTCAAGCTGCTGAGGATGCCCACGCCACGCAGACACCGGGTCGATGTTTGCCCAGGGCCTCGCAGCCTGGCAGCTGAAAGCTGCCGCAGGTAACATGCTTGCAGGACGAATGGTCCGACATGCCTCCGCCACGGCAGGTCTGCTGTGAACCTCTGTGCTTCGCCTGTCCTGCATGCTCGCATCTCTCGCCTCTCCCCTGGGTCCCCATGAAGGCAGCGCAGGGTACGGCTGCCCCTTCCATCCGCACCACGGTTCAGTCAGCCACTAATCGTGGTATATTGCACAGCCCCTCCAGCTTTGGTTATATTTCACGTGCCCCACCTATCGATTTGCCTCCATTGCAAAAGCACTATCGGAAAGCCTCAGGCTGTTGGAACATCCCTCCTCTCTCCGTCCCCGCAGACCACACCAGGGCTGATCTCACCCCACTGCAGCAGAGGAAAAACCTGCGGTTCAAGCAGCTATCAGCCCCTCGGAGCAAAGCCGGCAACGAACCCCCGATCAGGCCTTGGGAGAGCTCGGCTGCTTTCGCTGACAGCTGATGGGCAGGAGCAGGACGCCGGCCCGTGCCACCCGTTCCACCGGGCAGCCCCAGAGGGGCGGCAGGAGGAAGCCCAGACACCAGCGTGCAGCTCATGCACAACACGTGCGCAAGGTGCAAATCCGCCTTCCTTAAAGGTAATGGCAAAAAGGCTGCGGGTTTCATCCCTCGTCACACCAGCGGTCTGATCAAAATTAAGCCATGCAAAGTATAACTGACCGCTTAGTGGAAAAAAGCTATTGCAAAGTCCTGCTTTGTTCAGCCGGTAACTTCTTGTTCTTTTAAATGCACAGCGGTGTTTAATGCTTGGGCTCTATTTGCCTTCCCTGTCATTCCCCGTCAATGGGGTGACAAGTGACATGGAGGCACCCCAAGCCGGGAGACTCACTTGTTTTCTGCTTTTCAAGAGCTTTGTTTTGATGAATCCACCCTTGCAGAAAGATTCTGGTTTCGACATTCAGAACACACTCGTAAGAGCTGCAAAGTATTATTTGTGATTAATCTTTGTATACTCTAATAGACGAATTTTGCTTCATCATGCCTCTCTCTTCTGTGTCCCCTATTATCTCCTGTGTCACCGCAGTGTCACAGTGCTTCCCGGCGGTGTACAAATCACGGCGTTAAGTCCTTGAGCAAGGATCCAGAGGTCACACGGAAAATAGCTTCACACTTTGCTATATGTTTGTTTTTCCAGCCGCTGCCGGCGGGCTGTGCTGTGAAAAGCAGGTGGGTGGCCGGGCGCTCCTCTGCTCAGAAAGGGGTTTCCGCAACGGGGGCCACACTTGTAATTAATCAGCACTCTCAGCTGTTAAACCCCACACTACAAAACGGATTGTTTTTCCAAATTGTCGTAGTCCTTTGCTAAGGGCAGAGTCGTATCTGGTGTTGAAGGCGGCTCTGCCAGAGCCTCGTGCCACGCCGGGCTGTCCCTCCGCTCGTCTCGCAAAAGGCCCCAACTGAGAGCCATGGAGGACCAAAGCCTGCCCAAAACGAGAGCAATTCATTGTTGTTTAATAATGAATCATGTAACACTATATGACCTTCCTCAGGCAGGAGTAAACTTCCTCACAATCTGATCATTATGGGTGCAACTAATTTTTCACTGCCTGAGCCGCTTAGAATCCAAAATTTATATTCACATATTCAAAGTCTTTATGGGCAAGAAAGCTTTTAATTCTTTTTTTTTTCCTTGGGAATCGCCTTTCTCTGTGCAGCAGCAAATAAGAATATTCAGGATGCATTTTTCACATGAAGGTCCCTGTAAAGGTGTGCTCAGGCCCTGTGTGTTTCAGCAGCAAAGCTTTTACCGGCGAGGCCACCAGGAGGGGGAGAGGAGGGAGTCAGACTCCACGTGTCCTGGCACTGGCATTCGCAGCCGTCAGGGAATCTGCCTGCCCTGCCTTTTTGGAAGGGTTGGGGGACTTACGCGGATACGCAAAATCTTGCTTTTGTGGACAACACGCCTTAAAGAAAAGCAGTTACTCTGCATATCTCTCAACCTCTGTATACATGCTCTTCTCTACCTGCGGTCCAAGCAGCTGCTGAATAAATAGGGAGCAAAGCTGCAGATGGCCTCTTAGGGCAGCATCAGAGTGGGAAGCTGGTGCTACATCCAGGGGATGTATGGAGGACCACACGTCGATCTGCTACCAGAGAACATTGCTCAGAAAAGCTGCTAACACAGCCTGTTTTCTGCTCAAGTGAGCAAAATATCCTCATAGGAGAAGTTTGTTAGCTTGAAAATAGCAAATTTTTATGCATGATGTAATTCACTTGAAGCTTCACTGAGCTGAAATTGCCTGACCTTTTGATCTTTTGCAAATAAATGAACAGCCCCAAGGAAGCTTGAAAGCGCTGCACCCTCAGTAGAGGAGGACAGGGCACCTGAAGGATCTGAGGAATCGAAGCTTTTTTTTTTTTTTCTTCATTTTAAGGGACCAAGACTTGGGGAAAATATAGATAGTATCACATATTTTAAATGTTAATGAGAAAAAGCCCCCAAGATATATTTGTACAAAGGTTCACAGAGGTGTTATTTTTGCAAATGTTGCCTCCCATGGCAGTGCCATTAGGGCTTGCTCAGCTAGCTCCCAAGGCTTGCATCATTGTCACCCAGAATGCTGTTTCTGCAGAATGTTGAGGATGTATTTGAAGCCCCAAGACTGAGCCAAGTCTTGATGGATAGGCTTTGAAAAGTCATTAAGGTAAGGTATAGAAAGATGGAGCTATTTTGAACCAAAAAGTACGAGTGGCATGGTCACTGAACGAACTGTCAATGAAGTGATAGAGAGCCCAACGGGTTTTTAGATGGAGTAACTACAGCAGCGCATGCTGAACAATTGGGTGAATTGGCCATAATTGGTTGGATATGTCCCAAATGGCAAATCTCCTCCATTCTGCAAGGTAGGCAATTCGTATGAACTTTGTTCAGCTATTAATCAAAACACGGGGTGGGGGGGGTTAGCCTTCACATCCACTTTCACAAGCCATCTAACAAAACATAATTCTGTTTTCAGAGTGATGATATGAGAGGAGCTCTCTTCTTCCCAGGGGATTTCTTTGAAGAGGTAGTCGCTGTGCAAGTGCTCCTGCCTCTCCTCCAGACCTACCAGGGTGGAGGAGAGTTTTGTAGACTTATTGAGATTAAACTTGTGGTGCCTCTTCATCAAGTTTCTCATTTATCTCCAAAAGGTGCTAAAATGTGGATAGTGCAAAGATTCTTCCCAAATTAAAATATGGGCTATGATTTTTTCAGTCATTAGCAGGGGTCAAGCTCTTTGACATCCCATGGGTTCCACTTTCTGCTATGAATTTCAGAAAATTACAGAATTGTGAAACGGTATTAATAACCTAATTATTTAAAAGGTAAATTGGATAAAGATAGCTATGCATAAAACTGCGACTGGGGGAAACCAGACCTCCAGCACCCAGCAAGCCAAACAAGAAGATAACAAAGCAGCATCTGCACAGATTTTTGCCTTTGGTTGCTGAAAGTAAAAGCAGATGGGTTTTACTCCAACAATGCTGCTCGCCAAACCCCCAGTGCTGCACTTACCAGGAGTTACTTTTGCAGTTACCGAAGATGACTTCCCTTCTGAGAAATGTACTCATGTATTCAAACCACGGATGGCTCTTACCTCAGGGATAATGGTCCGTCCCCACCAGAACGTAACAGCTCTCAGAAAAACCATGTGGGTCTCCTCTTCTCGCTCCAAGCCGGCATCCCCCCTCACTGGACGAGTGCACCGCAGTGAGCACTGGTGGGATCCCACATCCGAGCTTCTGCTGGTGTAGACATGTTGTAAGATCCCTGAGCCTCTGCAATTCAGGCGTCGCTGTGATATTTCTCCCATATCCCCCAAACATTGTTTGCTTGCAGGCAGGCAGGCAGTTGTGAACATGCTTGATAATGAAACACTGAAATCCACACTAGGATGGTCAGCTGTCAAAGTCAAGTTATATTGCCTTTGTGGTCCAGTTAGAGACTGCATGAAACTAAACAGAACAGCAAAAATCAGTGTTTTTTTAAATATTAAACCCCGCTGAGTCTTAATTTCTCCCCTTCATGACTATCCCTGCCAGCCCTGCCCGGTGCTTGCCTGCTGTCAGCAAGGCAGAGGGGTTACAGCCAGAGCTGCACCAGAGTTTCCCTTCAAATAACATTGAGGAAAGGCACAGCCGGAGAGCAAATCCCGTAGGCCGATTCGCCTGATCATACCCCCCTTGGGGCCTTCTTGCAGGGATTTCAAGATGCATATTAGCATCTCCACCGTCTCATAACCTGGATCAGGCCTTCACTCCCACTGGAAGGGTCATCTGCTTTGCTCTGCACGGCTGGGACCGGCAGGGGCACGCACAGCAGAGCGGTCTGTGCACGCACGAACGCCTGCTCCAGGACCAGAAGAGCCATGCCGCATCCCCCGCGTAAGGCACCGAGCCCCGCAGCCGCAGGCACCGAGGCACAAGCCACCGCCACCGCTCGCTTCTGCGCCGAGCCCTTCGCAAAAGCCGTTCTGCTCTCAGTTCAGAGACGGCAGCGCAGCGTGGCACAGCACGATGGAGACCAGCCCGTGGTAGTCCCCGACCCCCGGCTCATGGCCCGAGGACGGGGTCAGGATATGCTCAGTTACCCACAGCCACCTCCGCCCTGCACCCCTGCCACCCCCGGCGCTGCCCAGCGCATCGGGGGCCATTCTGCAGGGCGTCAGGAAGGAGAAATGTTTAAGCTGCTTGACTTTGGCAGGATGTCCTTCTTGTTTTATCTTCCAGCGAGACCCAGAGCCCGGGAGGCAGAAAATTAAGAACTCCCACTGGCGCTGCATCAGGCTCTGCTCTTCCCAGGAGAGGATTTACCCTTTGCACGTCCAGTGCGGACTAGTGTTTCCAGGGCAGAATAATTACTTGATTGTTCAGCTGTATTTAACATAGAAATAAAACATAATATGTAAAGAAATTAACTACACAATAAAATATCTCTCGGGACTGTAGCACTCTACTGCACTCACTAGCTGCAATCCTGCTGGGAACTGGGGCGTGAGGAGAGCTCCTGCCTCAGTAACGCCTTTACGAGAAAAAGTGAACAAAACGCATAGCCAGTGAAAGAATACAGGTCCTTTTTAAATAAACACTCCGTTTCAGTCAGAACGCAGCTTTTTGTTCTTCTGAGTTTGTGCGCTGCTCTAAACCACACGCGCTCCTTCCTTTCAGCGTGCCTAACGTTAATTATCAGCAAAAGAAATGGGAATACCCATGTCAGTCAACATAAGAGATCACCTTCTTCTAATGTCGCTACTCATAGCAACATATAAATGTTCTTTTCGGACACCTGAAGGCATTTTTTTGCTTTTGACAGACTCCCAGGGGGAGAGAGGTGAGGGGACGGGGGCTGCCGAGGACCCTCCTGCTGCCGCTCCCCGCAGCAGGGCTGGAAACGGGGTGGAAGCCGCCCCGTGTGCCCCATTGCTGCAAGTGCCAGCAGCACCCGGCCTTCAAACCTTTGCCGTGGGCAGAAGGGGAGCACACCTTGGCCATAGGGCCAGGATTTCAGTTATGCCAGGGGTGCATTCCGAAAAATCTCCTCAAAAAAAAAAAAAAAAAAGACTATTAGACCACATTTTACTCTGGCAGAAAATTAAAGAACAGTTATGGCCGCACTGGAAAGGCGCCAGGAACAATCCCCTCAGAACACCGGCACGCACCGACCCTGGTGCCCACCCCCTGTCCCGGTGTCGTCCTCCCAGTTGCTGCTTTGCTCTCCTGGCCACCCAGCCGCAGCCGAGGACTCCATGGCACCAGCCCGAGCCCCGTCCCGTCCCGCTCTGCGTCCTGCATTTCTCTACACTCCATTGTTATGATGGAAACATAAATTTCTTTCTACACAGAGCAGCATGTGTAAAACCTATGTGTAAGAGCTACGGTTGTACAACACAAAGGTAAGCAAAAAGTTTTTATAGAAATTACCTGTTCTTCTAGAAATACATTCTTACTTTCTCTCCTGAAGCTTTTTTTTCCAGCCTTCCTTTTCTTTCCTCCAGACATGGAAGGATTAAACAAGTAGTCAATCCAAGCAGCTGGGTGACAGGACTGAAAATTGAAGTAAATCATATTTTTCCCTTATTTAATACAACAGGCTGTTTTGAATGGAGGTAAAATTTGCTAAAGGTTAAGGTAAACAATTCAGAGAACAGCACGCAACAGCTACGAGAAAGTGAAACAACACGGCTTACAGATCCATTTAAGCAATTCTGTAAAAACTGCCCTTGTAAAAATACTTTGAGAATTGTCAGTAAAACTTCCAAAAGTATTTCTGACCTAAGTCTCAATTGCAGAGAGATGTGATTGTTGAACTTGCCGGTGACTTTCCCGCCGTAAGGAGGTTTACAAGAAACATCTTCAATATTCTAAAAATGGTTTTGAAAAAGTTTCACTTGATGGGACAGAGGGGGAAGGTGCTTTTGAAAATACTTCTGTGTGTCACAGCTAAAGTCTGTGTCCCACAGCGTTGTTGGTTTAGGATTGGCTTTCCTATTTGTTATCAAAAAAGCCCCACAACCCTGCACGTTCAGTGTAACAAATTCAGGCATTTATTAAATCAATTTTTTTTTTCCCATAGCACAGTTAATTACTATTGCTGGCTCAGCAGCAGCAGAGGTGGGTAGAGAATCAAAAGATTTAGTACGAGGCAGATGGAGAGCCATCGGGCTGCATCCCCCCCTCCCCCACAGCCATCACCTCGCTTTGGGGCTCTGCTGGGCAATGCCAGTGCAGAGTCCCAAGTCCTGCTCCACCCCAGCATTCCCCGATTTTCTGCTAATTAGTCACCTTCTTTGCTTCCATTTTTCTGTCTGTGAAGCGGACTCAGAAAAACTTTCCTCACAGCACTGCTACAAGGGCTGGCTCCTGCCTGGGAAGCGTTCTCAGGTGATGGAAATGACTTAGGATAACTCAGTTTTAATCGAACTCAGGGCTTTGTCCTCATTATCACAGCTATTTGTTTTTGTTCTGTTCTTAAAACTTTTACCCAACCTTTCACTGTCCCACGGAGTTGTGCTTACCGGGTCCTTTACTCTTCCCTAAGCTTCCTCTAAAGCCTGCCGGGCCAGGAGCACTGCTCCCCCCTGCAGCTCTCGGCTGGGTTGGAGACATCAGCTTGAGCTTGTCCAAGGGCCGCACGGTGCTCCCTGCCCTCGGCGAGCTCCTCCCGTCCCTTCCTCGGGGGGAGGTTGGGGGCACCCACAGAGCACTGCAGGCACAGCATTCGCTGTTTCCAGAGGTGTGTATTGCACATCTCCATCTGGGCCACCTGCACGTTGCATTTCTAACCTAGTAACTTATTAGAGGATTAAAACGCCGCTCTATTTTAATGCAGTTCTACTTTTTAAAAGTCGTTCCATTAAAATAAGACAAACACCTTAATTCCCATTGAGAAGCTGCACAGCTTAACTCTTCTTTATCTCACCTACAGGCTGCACAGTCCCAGAAGAAAAGTTAAGGAATGCAGTCGTCACAGAGTATTTTGAGTATTTCAGCACTTAGATCACAATTAAAAGTTATATCATAGAGGTACTAAAATCAAATCCGTGGCTTCAAAGGCAACGATGCCTAGAAGATACCAAGTCTTTGCCATAAGGGTATCAGTGTGACCAGAAGCATCTTCCTAATGCTCCTTCTCATGCATTTACCCACCCGGGTACCGACCTCTCCACAACCTCTGCCTGGTCCGACCAAGCTGTGCGTACACACAAGGGAACACATTAGGCTCAGAAGTCTCCGAAACGTTTATGGTTATATCAGCAAGTTACCTGACAACCTCTAAGAGCACGGTATTTCTTATTCTCAAGCAAAGGCTTTGCTCTTGCAGAGCAACCAGCGTCTCACCAAAGCCGGGGTGGATGGGTGGCTGTGCACAGGGTCACCATTGGGTCAGGAGACACGGGCATGAACAGAGCAGCTTCCAGGATGTTTCTGGATTGGAGAAGTGGAGTAAAAAAAATGGCAAGTGGACTTAAATGTAGTTTAATCATTGCTCAATGTAATCGGAGATCAGCATCTCGTGGATTTGTTTAGAAAAACACCACAGAATTATGCCTGATGCCAGCTTTGCCACTGCAGTTAATCACTGTGTAAGAACCTGCTTGTTCGTGTAAATATATGTCTCAGGACCTGGCCCTGCCCACTGACTGCAATAAAAGTTTACCAACATTAAACGGATGAGTTTGTCACTTATTTAAGCATGCTTCTGCTTCCAAAATACAGCATATCTACAACACACAGCGATAGTATTTTCACAGTCAGCAACCCAGGTGTTGCGTCCCAAAGTTGGAGCGACTCAGATTCGTGGATTTCTTTTGTCGGAATTAAGGTGAACCGACACCAGGGGAGTTCAAACAACAATCAACATTTATTCAACCTAGCTAACCTTGCCCAAGTACAAGTGAATTTATCAATATGAACCTTGCATCATGTCTTTTAGCCACTGTTTGAAAAGAGAAGAGAGGTGTAGAAAAAGAAGTGGAAAAAGGAACAGAAGGGAATCCCTCCCGTTGAGTCACGAGGTTCAGAGTAGACCCCCTTGCTTTCTGAACTCCTTCTCAGAGAGGAGCCCAGGGGCGGCTAGATCCACTCCTAGTCTCAGACTTGGTCAACGGTTTATGTTTCAAAGGATGGGGTGTAGGGACTTGTGGAAAAGAGAGAGGGAAAAGAGCGAGAAAGAGAGAAAAGACAGAAATAAAGACAGAAAGAAAAGGAAAAGAGAGAAGAAAAGGGAGTCACCAGTCCTGGGTCCAGCGTTGGTCCAGCCAGCGTAGAGATCCAGTTCTGGAGGGCGCGCGCCGAGCATTCATTCTTCCTTCTTTTATAGTGTGTTAGTCGGTGGTCTTGACATGTGCAGTTCACGTTCCTGGGCTTCTCTGGAATCAGTCAGTGAGCTTGGGGGGGGGTTCATTGGGGAGTTGCCTCTCTTTACTTGCTGGCATGACCGCTTAAGATAGAAGCACAGTCCCATCCTCTGCAGAGCCCTCTCTTCCGGGCGCATACGTTGTGCTCCTTCTCATGGTCACTTAAGATAAGGAATTGCAGCCTTGGCTTCCGTGCGCATACGCTGTGGTCATTTAAGATAAGGAATCGCAGCCTTGGAGAAGTGCGGTCCCACCCTCCGCGGGGCCCTCTCCTCCGGCCACATTGTCCTGTTCACACAACTCAGCGTTTTTACAGAGGCATCTTTTCCACCAAAGTTCTTTAATGAATGTTTGAGACAATGCCTATAATTTGTCAGGCTGTCACACCAGGGTAATTTGAAATATCACAAAGAACCACACTGGGATACCCACAAGACACGAGGAACTTTGAAGTGGGACTGGGAAGCTGTGAGGTGTTTCTATTTTTATCCTTCAAATCATTCTCACCCCTTTCTGGCATTCACAAATGGCTGAGAAAGGCAGAAAAGCAGCTGGCCTACATAGCTGCAGTGAAGCAATGGAGATTATGGGTGCCTGCTCCTGAAAACCTATTTCAAGTTTCTTATCCAACATCTAATCCTTATCGGTTCCTTTTTTTCCTCTCATACCTTTGAATTTATTCCAGATATAAAGGAAATGGAAATTAAGTTGGAAATTTATGTTTTTGTCTAGTCAGAACCTGAAATGTAATTGTGGTTGTTTCTGCAAGATCCAGTTTTGTATTTTGAAATGCTAAAAGTTGAGAAAGCTAGCTGCTAACCCAAAGCCAAATTCTAGCCATTGGGATCATCCACTACTTAAATAGAAACTGGCAAACAGTAAAACTTAAAACTTACAAAAGGAATTACTGCCACTCAGAAAGACCCAGGAAGCAGCCCCCACCCCCAAGAGCAGTAATGAACTTCTCAGCTTTTCTCCCATCCAATGCTTCCCGACAAAGGCTTTGTGGATCAAAACTACCCAAGAATAAATGAAATGGCCCAAATAAGTCATGGAACGATGCACAACTCCTCCTCAAGATAAGCAGTGTGGAAGGCACAGATTTGATACTGTATCTGGAGCCCACCAGGCAATCCCGTCAGGGCTAGTCATCCTTTCCACTGGACGTCAGGTCCACCCCAAAGCGGGAGTGGTTCAAAGAAAATCCAAGTCATCTAGATACACAGATCTGTTTTACTACAACATACTCTCTTAAAAAGGAAAAGCAAAATAGGAATGTTAAATCAGTATTTTGTGAATGCTGCTATCCAACCATTGGCTCTTGCACATCAAACCTGTAGAAGGAATTTCCTCTATTTATGTGGATGGACCAAGAGGAAGGAGAGATGGAGAGAGAGAAAAACTGGTCTGAAACCATAAGAGAAGAAATCATAGGAAAGCAAATACAAAAAAGAATTTTCCCTCCTTCTTGCTACCATTCTCCTTTCCCTCACCCTGCCTCATGAAAATATAGGCAGAGCTTTTAAAAATTAGTCAAGACACTTTGGTGCTTATTACTGGATTCTCCTTACAGTCATTCAAATTATAAACAGGGCTATTGATGCTAAACCTGAAGTACTAAAATTATTACAAGCAATGCATGCCCAGCTCTGAGATTCTAAAGTTAATTTAAAACATTGCCTTCAGAAACAGGATGCCTTATCCTAATAGATCTACGGTGGCCATATTGTAAAGAGAGTTATCAATATTTTTGTAACTTTTACATGCAAGTAAACTAAAATGATCATTGTAATGATTCAGTAGCAACCATTCTAATAAGGACTAGTCTAAATGACCAATAAATTGAGAAGTCTACAAAACAGAATGGGAGAAACATAACAAATGAAAATTTAGATGCTATCTGCCACGTCCTGTTGTCCTATTTTAACTTGCTAAACTTCTTTTCAAACAGGAGGAATCAGTAGCATGTTTATTTTCCAGTCACCAAAGCATTAAGCAACATATTGCCAACCCTGCTTTGGCGACCGGCCATGGAGATGTAGCATCGCACCCTCCTGCAGGGCTTTGGCCTTGGCTCGGTGTCAAGGCTTGCTCTTCCATTCCAGAAAGTGCTCTGCTGGGCTTCAACCCTATCCTCTCCTAATGTTTCTCTCTAGCAGCTCCAGAACAGTTTTCCCCTCAAGTACCTGGACAACGAAGCAGTGCAGTTCTGATCTATAAATATTTAATATTTTATTTCAGAGCTGGGCTTTCTCCAAAGCAGCATCTGCTGTCTTTGGGGGTTTGCAGCTTGTGCATATGCATTTATGGGGACGTCAGCCTTCACATTTCTACAGAACCGAAGGTAAAGAATAAAGCAAATGTTCATGGATTCTTGTATGTCTATGAGACTGGAATTTCTCTGAGCTTTAAACCCTGCACAGTTCAATGAATTCCAGAGCTGAAAATTACCCAGCAAAGTCTCTCTTCTGGGCTGCTCTTCGTATATGCAGTTCAGTACTTTAACTGTGCTTCCACGGTATTCAGACCTATTGCTACGGCCTCTTTTTTCTCCCATTACACAGAAATAGGTGTTAGTCTTTGACTTGGCACCAGGTCTCGCACCTCAGGTCCAGCAGGCTCTGAGCGAGTTTTTCGGGGGATGGCAATGGGCTTTGCGCTGCTCTTCGGGAGGGGAGGGAAAGTGGGGTGGAGGAGAGAGCTAAGCTCATTGCAACAGCCAGTGATGAAGAGGGGATGACATTTCCCAGGGCTAATACGCTGCTGGAATAAACAGCATGGCTTCCCAGAATTAATCATACACATTAACCCCACCGCTATCTAACAGGGTGTGTAGTCTAGAGAGTAAGAGATAAGGTGCTTCTACCTGAGGTTGCATCCAGGACAGTTTCAGTCCAGACGTGCAGCTTGCAATGACAGTCACAGAAATGCCATACGAGAGATCTCCTGTTCGATCCAACACTTCAGCGTTCTCTTAAAAGATGACATTATTCAGTCTAATGTGTTACTGTGAAATAACACCCCTGGTTCGCATGTACCTGTTAGTGCTTGAGCAGCTGCAACGCATACCAGTCCAACGTACAAAGCAGAGATGAAGTGAGAACATGATACTTCAGATATTATTTTAAAAAATCATTTCCTAATTCTTCAGTAGAACTCACCTCAGTTTGGGTTCTTTGTGTGCCAGGCAAGAGACCTTTATAACCTCTATAAACAATGTTAGAAGACCAAACTAGGAGCGTAACACATTGGGTAATGCTGGAAAGCTGAGATGTCCAACCTAGGAAACTGTATTGTTATTTGTATTCATTTACAAACCATAATATTTCTAAAGATTAAATTAAAATTTACTTTTAGCCAACAAATCTAACCATGCTAACACTCTTTAAACTGACCCTGGCTACATAAAAGCTGAGCTACCTGCGAAAACAGATACAATTGCGGCAACTTGCAAAAAGTTGATTTTTTCATGCTGCTGCATCTTCCATCTGCCAGCCTTATTTCTATGCTTAATTAAGCAACCTCGAGAGTTATCCAGAAATAGAAAGAGAAGCAGTTGAATTTAGGGATACTAAGGAATTTTTTAGACCTGTCCTGCTTTTTGCCTTCAAACTGTATTCAGGTGAGGAAAAAGTAAATGAGCAGAGTATTTTTTTGAATTCTAGACTTACCACACTGTCAACTGCAATTACATTACTTCAAACTGCATTCATTTTCTGATTTTAAATCTTCTATGGCAATGATTTTGTTGAAATAGTTTGATTTTACTATATTTTGCCAATACTACACTGTTAGAAATTTCAATCTTATTACACAGAAATAAGGGCAAAAATAGATTAACAACAAGCATAAGGAAATTTAAACTCTCAACGCCTCTGGTTTATGCTATTTTTCTGTGATTTTGGTTTTTTTTTTTTTTTTTTTAAAGCATCTTTCTTTTAACAGCTCGATGCTGAATGCACAGTTTGCATTTTACAAGGAAGATAGCTGAATGTTTCAAGAGAAGAGGGGAATACTAGAGCCAGCAGCCTGTAAGCACTTCCCTCCCGCTCCTCGTCCCACGCTGTACGTGGCGGTCACAGACCCAGATGCCCAGACACGGGATATGCCGGATGAGTGGCTGCCGTGCTGGCGGTTGGATGGACCCAGGGGCTGCCGCCCGGTCACACTCCTGACGGGTTTTCTGGGTGGCTTTGTCCACCCAAATGCCTTTTTACCTTGACTTCTCTCTCCTGCACAGCTCGTGCACGTTCGCTTCCAGCTGGCTGTGAAGAAAGGGATGGCAGCCGCACGGTGGGGAGAGCCAGCCGCTCGCTGCAGTGCCCGGAGCTCTGCTCCCCAAGCCCAGCCTGAGGATGAACGGGAGCGACAAAGACCTGCAGCACACAATGTCACTGTAACGCAGCAGATTAGGCAGCAATGAATTCCGCCTAACCACTTCTCCAAAGATAAGTTAGAAAGAAAATTCAATAAAACTTGTGCTAAGCTAATTCCATGTTGCAGTACAAACAAAGTCTGGAACAGCCTAATCCGCTTACACCAGGGAGCGGGCTCCTAAAGTAGTTGTTTAATAAGATTAAATACTGCAGGTCATAAAAATTAATTTATACAACTGTCATGGTTTAATAAACTACGTATCTACAGAGCAGGCCAAATTTCTTCTCCGTGAGAGAGGCAAAGCCGAGTACGAGCCCTGCCCCAGCACGTGCTGTGCAGCCCTCACGAGCACAAGCCCAGATCTCGACTCAGGAAAGCCCCTTGTGCAAGGAACTGCATAAATCAGATTTAAACTGCTCACATTGGACAATTTGCCAGACACTTAAACTTACTGGGTTTTAACGTGAATGGCAGCGTTCGTTCCTACAGTGCTTATAAATCCCTCCTTCAGCGGAGCAGAGGGAAACTCCGCATGGAAATCTCCCCTGGATGCATCTCCCTGCTCAGAAAACACAGGTCTGCTTATTCTGCAAGGGAAAGGCAATCAGCTCCCTGATTTTATGTGCAAAACAGGAGTCTAATAGCTCTGCATGCTTACACAGTTACAGCAATAAAGACAGTGTCTTAACTACCCTCACTTACATTCCTCCCATAATGTATCCTAGAGGGATCTGCCAGTGGCACCTGCAGTTAGAAATTCAGAGCAGGTGCTATAAATACCTCTTTCCCTCCATGCCACAGTAAGATAAACTAGAGGAAAAAAGGTTTAATCTGGAAAAATACATGGCACACAGGAAGGTCAAGGCCTGCTAGAAACCAGAAAAAAAAAAAAAAAAAAAAAATCACACTGTTGCTCATGTTATACACAGAGATATTAAGAATAAAAACCTTTATAGCTCAAGAAGCGCTGAGAAAGGACAAAGCAGCATATTAAGGGTTGAAATATGGTTGAAGAGGAGACGACAGTAGGAAACTGAGAAGGAAAACATGGCCAGTTGTTGGGAAAGCAAGACAGGAATAAGCTGTGTAGAGGCTGGGGTGAGGCACACCAGATTTCCTCTCCCAGGGAATTAAGACTAAAAAGAAATTTTAAATAAATAAACTCTATCAGGAGTAAGAGAGAAACCGAGACTTGCAGAAGTGTTTCAGGAAAGCAAAACAGTTTTAAAAATCAGAACAAAATCTACATTGGGTCACAGAAATCAGTAATTTAGCAATTTAATAAACTCAGCTAGAATGGGGAAGATCCGGTTATATGTCTCTGCTCTGAAGCAAGAGGAGTCACATCTGTTTTGCATCCCTTAATCAGTAATAACAGGTCATCATTTTGATCAGAAACTCTATTCTGAAGCTTGAATGTTGTAGCGTAATCAGTGCTGCACCACAACCAACATGCTTTCATGAGAAGTTGCAGTGTAGGTGTATCCAAGTATTTCGACCACGCACAAACCCCCCAGAAAACAACCTCTTCCTCGGAAAGCTCCGGACCAGGTTTGCTACCGAGACAGAAGAAAAGCACAAACGAGCCGTCTGTGCTTTCCGCCTGCTGCAGGGGCGAGCAGGGCAGGTGGTGAAACGTGCTGGAAAGGTCTCGCAGCACGGAATCTTAAAAGTTACCAACTCTGAACTGCCCTAAGGGACTGGGCCAGGCAGGGAGAGGGACTAGCGATGTCCCTCCGGTGCCTCCACGGGGGTGAGGAGGAGGTCTTTGGGTCCTCCAGGATGGAGGCACGCAGGTTCCCCATCTGCTCGTTGAGATCCCAACAACTCCAACGCTCCCACATCGCGTGGAAAGACTGTTGGTAAGGTATTCTGGATATACGGGAGTGGGCACAGTGCTGAAACGTCTCTTTTTAATGAGAACATTCACTTTAAATTGTTTTTTAAATTATTTAAATTATTTTCAGATGTACAGCTCCTGAACTTGCTCCCGTTCGCATTCATTTCACCAGGAAATCCAGGAAAACCTTGGATTTCATGAGGCTTTTCCTGTTCTTTTCCCAAGCCCTGCTTAAACTTTTTATTGCCTGTCCCTGACTTACCAAATTTTGCTCCTGAAAGCTGAGGAGAGAGGTAGGTACCAGGGAAGAAAGGATAAGGACGCACTTCAGCACTCTTCTTGCTTGTGAAAACTTCAGATACTTTGTCAAACTCTTTGAATTCAGAACGAACAAAGCTGTTTCTTACATTTAAAAAAGGGAAGAAATGGGGGGGCGGGGAACAAAACTGCCTTTAATGCTGTTTGTGTGGAGATGCAGGGATTTTTCTGAATAGTCTGAAAAGTCTTCCCCACCTACAGTTACTGAGCAGCATGGCACATCGAGTGCCGTTGGCTGGGGGAACCAGCAGCCACGCAACCGACAGTATTCTGGGTGCTGCTTTGTTCCATTTCTTACCACTGACATTCTTTGAAGCAATATTTCAACAAAAGAAAAAATACTTATATCACCTCAGGGAAAAGCAAGCCTGCAGTGAAATAAATATCTCTTTTGTATCAAAGCAATTCGCAATTCCTTTGATAAATCTTATCACTGTGGAGCTTTTCTGCATTGAAACAACCCCATGAAGGGCTGAAAGAATCATCTAAATGCATCTGAACAATTCTGTTTATTTTGTATTCAACAGTGCATCACACAAGCCAGCGTAGCATTTCCATTAGTCTTTAAAAATAGTATTAAAGGATGTTTCAGTCTATTTAAATTATGTCTATTTTCATTTAAATTAGTTGCTAAATAACAAGTTCTATACCATCATTATGCTGTAGTATGTAACTGCTAGAAATACACTTCAAACAAAACAAATTAAGGAACCTGGAAATTGCTACAGCAGAGCAAGGACATATTTTTAGGCAAAAACAAACAGCAAACAATGGCAAGTCATCAAAAATGTGATAATAAACCAGCCCATATTTAGCGTGCAAAAGGAATGGTACATATGGAATACCTCGTTTTACTCTTACGAGGTTTTTACTTCTAAAACAATGCATAAAATTTACAGTTTCCTTACTTAACTGGAAAAGGACTAATTACCTTTTCAGTGGCCTATTTTATCATACCCAGCAGTTCCCCCTGAGTTTTGAGCCGTCTCGGAGCGAGACAGCTGGAGCGCTTCCCATAGCACCATCCATCACCCTGGCAGGGCTGCCATTCCCAGCAGAAACCAGGGCTTCGCTGCTGGCTCTGCCCCCTGCCCACAACCTGCAAAACCAGGACTCAAATTAACACAACGGTGGGGTTTATGCAGAGTTTCAGAGGCAAGGGCAAGGACAGGCTGGACAGCTCTCCTACGGGGTGCATCCTCATCAGGGACAACCCTGAAGACGTAGGATTTACAGCAGCCTGAGCGGAATCAAATGGCAATTCGCTACTGAATGATGTTATTTCTCAAGGAAGACGTTGAAGCGGCGTAGCTGTGCCAGGAGCCTAGAGGGAGCAAAGTTTGGGGTACTTAATAATAACGACGAGACCCCCTAACCAGTCACCCACCTAGGAAATCCCCAGGAACAGCAAAACCTTTTGCTTTCCCCACAGGTGCCGTGCACTGACAACAGGAGTTTTCCGAGCTCTCTTCCGCACAGTGTCGGGCGGGCAGGGCTGAGCGGCATCGGACCCCCGTCCCGGCATCGGACCCCAGGCAGCGCGTGGCGGGGAGGCAGAGCCGTCCCAGCTCCGGCTGGGAGAATTCAGAGCTGCCACCTCCCGCCCTCTGCGCAGCCTCAGGCAAGCAAGGGGGCTGTAACAAATGCAAAAGAATATTTACAGCGAGCCTGGCACTTAGAGTTTACCTCCTGTTCGCTTTTTTTCCCCAGCACACAAAAAGTGTTAGGATTGACCTCCATAGAAGTAAACTCTCAGGGGAACAAAACATGACCCTATTGACTTATCAAAGTCTTCCTTAAATGGAAACCAATCCTTATATTACACATTATGAAATTACACATTATCAAACTACATCAAAAGAGTGTTAGAGAAGAAATGTGTCGCGTAAGATAGAGTGAATCAAATAACTGGACTGAAGAACGCATGTGCAAACGTGTCCAGAATTTGAAAACTTTCCAGAGCAAGTTTGGTGCCTCTTTCTCCAAGCAATGCTGTAAGACCATTACTCTATTAGCTACTACTAATGATTTGAGTTTTAATCACTGCCAAAATAATTTAGATCCCCATAGTTTGCAGCAAGTTAAGGCTAGGATCTTAATTAGCCGTGTGCTAAGTGTTGCTTGGGTATGGATTATTATTTCCCAAAGAGCATCTGGAATATTTTATTTTTGTACCTACCGGTCTTGATCATACACAATCATTTGCATTCTCAAAAAGCCAAAGCGGTCTGCCTTCTAACTCATATAAACCGAGAAAAAGCATCCCCCTACTCCCTCTGTCTTGGGAACTGAATTTTCACAGTACACTAAACATCTTATTAGCTTTTCTTTTTTTCTTTCTTTTTTTTTTTTTTTTTAAATAGAGTTCAGTTTTAACATGCCAAGGCACATTAGTAAAGACAGAAAAAAAGTCAAAGTAACATTAACCATAAACATATCCACACGCTGCCATAATAAATATGAATATATGAAATGAGAGCAGGGGTCAAAGCGCGTGTACATATTTTGACTGAATATAATTCTAAAAAACAAACCTCACACGCTTCGTTCTGAAGTGACTGACTATAAACCTCCCCCTCTCCTGGAGCGCGCTCTCTCCTTCCATCAGCTGGTTATTTAGCCTCGCCCTGCAGCGTGAGGATGTAAGCTCACACCCGCGAGGTCCCTGGGAGATGGAATACTTTCTCTGCTCCGCACGCCGAAGAGGACTCTGTCCCGTGCCCCGTGATAGCGATAACGTACACGGAGCTACCATGCTTTACAGACAATACCATGAAATGCCTGGTCAGTTTGCAACTACTCCTGGTTAAACAGAAAAAAATGTAACCCTAACTCTGGAATGTTTTCTAAAACTGGAAAGGTTTTGGTCTTTCCTTTGATACATTTCCAAAGGAAAAAATACATCCTCTGTAAACAGAAAATCGAGGAAGTTTTCTCAATATAGGAAATTTGCATATATATTTACCCTCTAGAAGATTCCTAGCTTCAACTAAATGCAGGGAAATAATTTAGTGTATACATTTGATACCCAAGCCATGTGACAAATCATATGCATCTAATTCAACACTGCTATTAAAAAAAAAAAAAAAAAAAAAGAGAACTACATGAGTAATCAAGAATGCACATAACCTTTCTCTAAGCAACGCAGAAAAAAGTTAGCATGAAATATGTGACAATTCCCTAAAAATATAACTAAAGGGCAACTGGTAAGGTGTGCTGTAAAAACACAATTGGCACTAAGGAAACAAAAAACTGACAAACCAGAAGAAAAATTTGTTTTGGAGTCACACTCAGTAATAGCTGATGTACGCTCACAATAAAATGAGATGTATAATGCAAACCTCCCTGAAAATAAAAGACAACGTTAATTTCAACAGTATACCAGCACAGCAGGTCTGAGAGTTAGAAAACTCCTGTGGGCTGACGAAAAAATACATAAAGGTTCTTTAAACCTAAAATCATACAAAACCTCAAAATTAATACTCAGATATCTTCCGCTGCATTTAGGTAATTGTGACAGAGAAAGGAAAACCAAGACAATTCAATTCTTTGCATTTGCTTTCACTTATCATTAAAAATTGACAAAAGTTCTTGGAAAGTGTGCAGTCATCCCGGGCGCAGCGTGGAGGGAAAAGGCACCCAGCGTTCTACTCGGGACTCAAACCAGGAGGTGAGTACCAATGTTTCTGAAGAGTGAGGAACCTGGTTTATCGTGTCAGTTCCTTTAAAATATAAAAAACCATCCTGCTTGTCTTTCTCTTTCTGAAAAGACAGCCCAGCTCTCAGCCTTGGGAAGAGCGGGGTTATTACGAAAGAATTAATCTCAGGACAACAGGGAAATAGTTAAAACAGAAAGATGAAATGTATGACACGGTATTGCAGGGGACTCTGAAAATCTACTCGTGACTTGGCATGCAACCAATACCCGGGCTGACCAAAGAATCAGACTAATTAGCACAGTTCTTTAGCCACAGCAATCACCGCTCCGAGATCAGCTTGGACAGTACCTGGCGAAGGGGAAGAGCTGCCCATGTGCCAGGCCCCAGCTGAAGGCAACGGCTGGGCTGGAGCCAGCCGATGAAGATGGGATGGAAAGGAAGGGCGGCCATTTCCAGCCTTACACTGCTCCAACTACAGTCGGCACATTGCTTCGTTGTGTCAGATAAAATAACCTTCCACATCTTCGGTTCAACGCAGGGATGACTATCAGCCAACATGGCTGGCTCCAGTCAAGCCACTGAGTTATTGATACCCATAGATTTTGAGGGAAAGAAGAACTGGGAAAGGGAGCATTGCAGAAGATGCCCTGAAGTTAGAAAGCGGTGAGAAACAGCTGTCTCCTGCAGAAGACGCGAAGATCTCGTTAGCTGTTCAGAGGGAATCTGCAGCCTGCAGAGTTCAGGAGCTCGCGCCACAATGACAAGGATGCTGCTGGAGAGAGCAACCCTCATTGCCGTGCAGGGGCACGGCAGAAGCACTTCTCTTTCTCTGAAGAAGAAGTCTCTGCAGCCTCCCAAATATCAGGGAATACAAAGTTAATGTCATCTGAGAATGCACAAGGGTTTCTTAGCTGTAAGAGGTATTCTGCTAAAAAAATACCTCCTCTATCAACGTGCCTGTTGAGGCCACCCGCCACAATTGACTTTGACCTCCGCTGACAGCCTGAGCTTCATCATCTGCTGAGGTAGGAGATGGAGCCGAATCAGGTCGGGGGGGATTTTTTTTGCTTATCAGCACTTCCGTGCTGTCTCTGCATGCAATTGTAAAATAAAGAAATAATGTAATATTCAGAACATAAACTCCTAAAAAATCAGACTTTGAATCTACATTTAGAAAATTAAATAGTTTGTCTCATCTTCAAAAGTCCCAAATGGTGAATAATTTCTGTCAACTTACATGCATCTTTTGTAGAAGGGGAGAACTAAAACATTCATATATATTGGTAAAATGAAATACAAATTTACTTCAAAAGATCCGTGCTACAGCATGGTTTGAGGTGGGGACTTTAAGATAATAATTGCGCTTGCTTTTACAATTTCACAGCAAGCTCAGGAACCTTGTGTATTTAAAGCCCGAGCTGGTACATTTAATTTGTGAAAACTGTCCTGCTATCAGGGTTATGCAGCTTCTGGACACTTGTCCAGCAAATCCAGGGGTCAGCAGCGGAGCCTGGGTCTGAGCATCCCGCTGCCCCTGCCTGGCTGCTGGGGACCAGAGCCCGACGCTACAGAAAGTGTGACCAGGCAGGGCTGTGAAAAGCAGCGTTCAGGAATCGTTCTGACAACGTCTTCCCATGAGATTTTGCCAGCAAGCTTCCCACGCAATTAATACAAGGTCCTACAATGCCAAGACCTTTTAAAAAAGATGGCAAAAACACTTAATTAAAAAACCAGGATCTGTATTCAGTTCAGAAGGTCTGTTCTGTTTAGTTTTGCACTAACAGCCTTGGGGGGCTCCGAGGGGTCATTTCCATCGGAAAACTCCCATGAAAAGGTCACACACATTACCAGTTTCCAGCACCGCAGACACTCTCCAAGCATAAATATTGACCCTGCTAGGGCAAATAAATAAGTTCATAACATGACTAGGTATCATTAGGCCAAACACTAACAGCAGCACCACCTTTTCCCTCCTCCATTATCACCAAACCAAAATACTACATTACCGGGAGAACTCACTGACAAAACGTGTAGGGGCTTTATAAAAGAACTTAGTAAACATGAAAACCCGCGTAGGAGCACTTGGTGAGAGGCAGAGACTGTGCTGGGCTGCATCGTCGGGACAGAGCGACGTCCCCGGTCCCTGAGGCGTGTCTCGAGGGGGCCCCTCCGCCGCCCAGCACTGCTCTCGCCGGCATTTGCAAAAGCGCTTTGCTAAGGGCCAGGCTAACCCCGCAGGATACCACCCTGATGGTGACCAGCATAGTCACAACCGTTCACCACATTTGTCCTTTTATTCCCATCTGCTGTCGCTTTTGTTCCATAACCAGGACAGGAAGGGTTTCTCCCAATACCTAGGAACCTGGAGTCTTAATTTGTGACAGAGTGATGCGGGGCTATGACACAATTAAATAAAGGTTTGGGCTCTGAGCATTTAAATCAGATATCCCATTTCTGAGAAACCAGAACGAGCAGAGTAAATTGTACAAAGTTTCGAAACTGCATTTGAAAGTTAAAGTTTGAGCTACTGATTGTTCATATGACTGTGAAGTAAGAATTACTGCAATAGAGGAAATAACCAGCTACTTACATTAGTATCAAAATCCAAATTAAATGCATAGATGCAAGGATAGGCTCCAAATTTAAAATAATAATAATAATAATAATAATAATAATAATAGGTCAGGCAGAAAAGTAACCTCTCACTTTTCACATTTCCAAGCCAAAAGGTATCAAGGATACCCAAAATGCAGTTCTGCTGCCCAAGGTTACATATTTAGTACTCTAAGCCCTCACAAACCCATATCCAGAAGTGGTTGGGGAGTGGGTCTTTTCCCACTTTTTCTCCATTCCATCATTTTATCTACTTGATCTCATTTCTCTTCCTGATTCCCCAGATCCTAATGATGCTCCTGATTACTCAAGCTGTTCTACATCTTCACCAAAACTACTAAAATGACCTTTTGCCACGTGCAGATGTGCAATACAAATCATAGTATTCTTTAAACATAAAGGATCCGCTATTTGTCCTTTACTCATAAGTTAAAATTCTCATGTAGATATAAACTTCAGCATGTGGACCCAATACCCTTGTTCAGATCCCTATCTCTTCTTAACTTATGAAGTCTCATGCTTTTAGTCCATTTTTAGATGAAGAAATCAGGCAATTCAACAAGTCTTTTAACAATTCTGTGCCACGTTTACCCATACTTTGCGATATTTAAGCAAACAATGAAAGATGTATGAAAGGTAATAAAATCCATAGATGAAAACTGTCAGAAATTCTACTGCTTAAGCAAAAAAAGATTATAATTCTACGCCTAAGGCATAATTTAATTTACAATAAACCAAAGTTAATACAAAACCAAAAAACCAGCAGAGTTGTTGCACTTATTTGTATATCAGCTATCACAAAAAGTGCTGCCAGCTTCCAGTGCAGCTCTGGAACAGAGTTAGCATTCGAACGCTAACCCACTAACCCTATCACTGGGAAGAAATTCAATAGAAAAATTGAATCTCTAAAAGCATTAACATTATGTTGCAAAAAGCAGGAAATTTAAAGCCAGTGCTCACTGAGCTGCTAGCTAACTGCTTTACTCATTATTTCATGGAAAATAAAACCAATGTCTTATCTTACCTAAACAATACTGTAAAGTCAGCAGCAGTCAGTCATATCTTGATCGAGTCAAATATTCAAGCATATGCTTGCTTACTCCAGGTAGAAAAGACATTCTTCTTATGTTAATTGGTGAGCCAGAGTCTGTGTTTGCCTGGAAATTGCTTGATTTTGATAAGAATCTTGCTTATCTTCACAGCAAATATTTTGCAAGGCTCTTCAAGGAGTATCGTAGGGAGTAAGCTAAGGCTGAAAATTAAATCATTACAAGAAAGGTAATTTTTAACAGATCATCTGTAAAGCAAGAACTCGAGCATCAAAAATTTGGGGGTTTGATTGTTAGCATTGCTGTTTGCTTGACTGAATTTTCTGAGCTTACCAGCTTTCTTCTATATTCATGTAAAACTCAAGACAGATGCATTCCCTTTAAACGCTTGGATGTAGACACAAACTTATTTGCATAGAAATCCCTGATTCTAGTTATTCTTTATTATTTCTCCAACAAGTTAGAGAGAATAGCTCCACTGGGGAGGTGGGGATGGAGCAGATCAAGCATGCTGCACCAATGCGGTAGGTATGCCCTCCAGAACAATACAGCTTACCATTTTCATCTTCTTTCAAGTCGTTTCCTTCAATGTCATCAGATTTTTGCGTTGAGAGAACGTGATCCCCTTCTTCCAAACCAAAGCAATGTCCTCTGCCATGGGAGAAGGGATGAGCAGAGCTGGTGTGGTGAGGATCACTCTGGCAGTCCCAAGCAATCAGTGCCCCTTACAACCCTGATCTTTTCACTCACCTCTAGCAGAAATCCCTTTAAAACTGTACCAGCTTTGCATCAACCACAGTCACGCAAATAAACAGAGGACCTACAGCGCCAGTGTGCCCACGTGCATGCAAAATACGCACACATTACTTATCTTCTAATGACTGGTTAAAAAAAAGCCTCTGCAAAATAAGGGAAAGTGCAAAAGCTGTAAGACTTCCTCTGAATGAGAAATGTGCTTAAAATTAAGTCAATGTAGTGAGATAAATAGTTTGTAAGATGGAAAACAATTCTAAGCGTCACAATAACTCTCCACAGGGCAACCTCAGTATAACTCAGGATATGAGTACTGTTATGCAGTAATAAAACATACACTGCATAATCCTTCAGAAACTTGCAAAGACCCAACAAGAAAAAGGAAAACTGTGATTAGTTCCTTCCCTGAGGAGTTCAACCTATGACAAAACTAAAACTGAATAGCCCAGATAAAGAATGGAAATGCGCAGCAGAAATCAGGAAAATAGACCCCAAAACTCATCGGCCTGTTGTTAATAATCACAGAAAACAAGCAAACTACTTTGGAAATTCAATTTGCCATTTAGTTTCTGTATGTACACACTGGAATAGCAGGCAGAAAACAAATATTCTGGCACATGTTGAGACAAGCAGGATTTCCTAGTGCTGTGAGTGCATTCCCAGAAGTACGCTGCTATTCGTCATAATTTTATTAAGCGGTGGAAGAGCCACCGCCGCTCATTAGGCTCAAGCCGCGCTATTTCACGGCACAGCGTGCCAGTCTGGAGAGGCGATTAGGGATAAAGTATCAGTCCACCTGAACAATTAAAATAAACGCAATTTTCACCTCTATTCCTTACAGCATTTGAACAGCATTATCTCCTAGGGCAAACCCAGCACACACCAAATTGCGTCTTACAAGAATCTTTTCCTTTTTTATTTTTAAATAAGAAAAGGCTTTATAGAGACCAACAGTAGAGGAAAAAACCACCAAGATAGGGGTCAAACATCCATCTGGCCTGAATCTGTGTGACTATTTTGATTTCATCTGATCCCTGTAGATGCGGGCCAGCTGAGGATCCGACCTTTCAACCATCAGCCGCCAACCAACTTCCTACGTGAAACGGCATTTCGTTGCAGGGTCTCCAGAGACGGCGGTCAGCACAGACCTCCCGAGCTCCAGGCTTCCTCGGGGGATGAAGGAGCTCTGTATAAATTAACGAAGTGGATAAGGAGGGAGGAAGAGTTCGGATTTAAGTTTTGGAAATGGGGGGCGGGATGCATCGCGGTTGCATCAGGGTCATGCATCAGAGACACCCAAGAAGACCATGGTAATGGTATACTGGAAACACAAAGGAGGTCGATTGTTCGGGATCTCCACAGGCAGTTTAACCACTGAATATATTGTGTTTTCACTCCTACCACACTCTGCCTATAGGCACCTTAACAGGTATCTCATTAAATATATTTAGATTTAAATAATTTTGAGTCAATAAGCACATCAGGTGTGCTCTGGCAAAAGCTGCAGACGTTTCTAAACAAAGCTTTCAAGAAACAAAATTTTCTCAAAGGTAAGAATTTAAGAGCTAAGGAATTAAGAAATCAGGGCTCTATATTAGGGGCAAAAGACAAAAAATGTCTTCCAATATTATAGGCTGAATATCCTTTAACGACAATATTAAATTACTACATAGCAACTAAATAAAACACCTGCAAATTATTCTTATTCTGAGCTGGTTCAGTTTACATTGACACATACTAGAAGGTTTAAACCAGAACGGTCTATACAATGACAAAGAAACAGTTTTTAAAAAATCATAGTCTGGTATTTGCATGACCACATTGGGGTACTTCTCTTCTGATAAGCCTTTTAATTTCTCAGCTTTTCAAATTCTATCTCTGCACATTTCTTCTAAACCTTGAAAGACAACAATTAAAATCCACTCATGAAAACAAATAGAAAAGGTCAGGGACAAGGAATTTGTGCAGACTGTCAGAGAGCACGTGAGGAGACATCTTGATAGGGACTTCATTTTCACTAAATTATACCTCCAATTCTTGAGTTTGGTATAAATGGAACTGTGTTGAACTCAAAGTCTGGAGGGGGTGGTTTGGTTTTTGTTGGTTTGGTTGGGGTTTTTTTCAATTACGTAGTCATCCCTTTATGCAATATTATTATTTGTTTGCCATTAAAAGGCAGACTTATGCTAGTTTGCTGCCATGCCAACACTGTGTCTGAGAAGCACAGAGCATGACTGAACAAAAAACCAGGGAGGAAAACCCAGGAAAAATCACCAAAATCACCAGTAAAACCAGCACTGACCTCCCAGTATCTGTGGTCATTTTTGGTCTGTTCTCCCTGGGATGAAATTCCTGCAGAGCAGAGGAGCATACAGCCGGTCTCTCTTCAGACCCAGCGCTGCACCATCACCTTCACCGCCACAAACATCGTGTCACAGTGTTGACGTCCAGGTGGCTCTGACCGGGTGAAGGTCGGTGGCAGACAGACGCATGGTCTCCCATGAGCACACTCCAAAAGCAGCACCAGAAAGAGCCCCCACACCTGGCTGGTCAGGATGAAAAAATGGACCTTAGCCTCCAGAAGGAGACAGAAACTAGCCTTTTCCCTGGGAAACACCACTCCATGAGCAGTTCTTCATTAAAAGGGGGATCTAGCAGATCTTGATTACAAATCAAATCATTAAGTTTGGAAAAGACCTCTAAGATCATCAAGTCCAACCATCAACCCAACACCATCATGCCCACTAAACCACATCCTGACAGGTCATGTCTACATGGTTTTTGACTGCTCTATTATTAATGCAGCAGAAAGTCAAAGATGTGGGTATGTACAAGCCATTCCCGGTCTCAACTATTTTCTTTGCAAGTGCCAAACAAACTCCTGCACAGAGCAGAAGCCGAAAGAGCCAGCCTTGACAGGGCGCTGGGCTCCAAGGCACGCTGCCACGCCAGCTGCTGCAAGAACTGGCCTTTCAGTAGGCAAGGGTTAAGTATCCCCTGCCCTTCCTGAAGCAATATAAAATAAATGCACATGTTAGTACTGAAATAAGCGATGTTGTCTTCATACTTATACTTCCAGGAGAGGCATAATATGTAATATTTTGCCACAGCTATTGTGACCCAGAAAACTAAACATAAATCACTGTATCAGAAATCAGCACACGAAAACAGCAGCTCCGTGGACAGGTATATGGCAAATCTACTTCTTAGAGCAAGGTTAAAATAAATCCTGTATTTTCCGGTGATGCAATACATTATACTGACAAGATAGCTGAAAATACCATAAATAAAATGGATTTTATCATCTTCTATCAGTCTCTTGTGGATAATATTGTTTATTTCAAGAATACCTCCGCCAGCATCAAATATAATTCAGCAGTAAAATGGACTTTAGTTGCTCAAACCAAACAACAGAGCAGGGAGATGCTACACTGCACTTTTACTAATGAATTAATAGATCCATAGGCTCTCTGTGCTTTAAGTTGCAGCACCTCACAGCCCGGTCCGCCTCTCCATCCCCCATATAATAAACTAACAGCAGAACAACAGAGGCTATTTCTTTAATGCATGTAGCCTTTCATTTTCAAAGATTAATAAAAAGAAATCATTTTGTTCATCTTTTCAAGAGAAATTGCTTATTTTCTAACTCCAGCAATCTGAATATTCATTGCTATTGTTTGCATTGGGGGTTACCCTCAACTACATTCCAATTTATAAAATAAAATTTAAACTTCTGCTAAATTGCAGACTCGAACGGATACTTTGCTTTTAATTACTTTCAAAACTGTTAAATATCTGACAATAAGGGATGCATTCTTCAGTTGTGCGATACATTTATTTACTCCGCTGTGCTTTTGGAACTTGCTGAATGTTTATAATTAGGTTGTGTAACCATGCGAACCTTCAGCTGGTGTTTGCTGTTTTTAAAGCAGTTTTGTTCTGCATTTTGAAGGAAGGAAAAGCTACAATGCACCATGAAAATTATGCAGTAGTCTTTAATCTATACTTCCAGTGCAGAAAACAAAAGCCTACTTAAAAATTTTAATTGTGATATTTTAAATGCTGCTTAGGTGCAGAGCAGAGCGATGTTTCCTGTTGCAATGCAAATGCAGGCAGCGACATTCAATCTTTTCCAAAGCCGTTGCGGAGGTTGCCTGCCCCAGTCCCACACCCGCACCAGCTCTCACCGGCAGCACTTCCAAGTGGGAAGTTCTGCTCCGAAACACGAGCTGTTGGAGAAGGCCCTCAGACACAGCAGGCTTTAGGGGACTGCTTATGCATTTACGTGTGATGGGCAAGGCCTGATCTGGACACATCTCTAAGCTCTTTGGCCAGAGCTATATTGCATTAAGTAATTATACTTGTGCATGCCTCCTCCAAAAGCACCCAAACCGCACGGATGCCCAACAGCCTTCAGGTCTTCTGGAACTGCTACGAGAGCCAGTCGGGGGGGGGAAGGTCTTCCCTTGGGGACACGAGCAGGACCAGTCACCCGATGTAGAGGCTTTCCAAGCCGTCTTCCTCTCAGGCTGAGCCTGGATGACGGCAGTGGAGGCCGGCAATGGCAAACATGCCAGCCCCGAGCCCTGCATCCCAGCACAGGGACGAGGCTCCCTCTGCTCCCGCCTGCTGACGTCCCACCAGGTAAGGCACATCTCGGCCGCTTCGTAAACCTCTGCTGCTCTCTGAGCCCTGAAGGACAAAGCGATTTCAAACACTAAGTTGGTCCTTGGCTGGTGCCACGCTTGGCGGTGACATTAGTGCTTGCTATGGAGACAGCCCTCGGGCGTCAACCTAACGCTAGCTTCTGTGGAGCTCCTGAAGTCAGAGTATTTTAAAATAGACAATCTCTTTTCAGTTAGGTAATTTATAATCCAGAAGTAAAGGTTTGGGGTTTTTTTTTTCATTATTTCATGAAAACATGATTTTTAAATTGTTTTTGGTGCTTTCTGCACTAAGAAATTAACATTTGGTGTCAGGTTTAACCATCTGTTAACACACATGTGATTTCAAAATTCTCCCTCATGTCATCCATAAACAGAGTCTCCACCCCATACGTGATTAAGTTATCTCCACCACACAAATGTTCACTTACATCTTTCCAATTCTCCATACAGATTTTCTGACAAGTGCTGAGAAACTGTATGAGTTTCCCTTAAAACGATGACAAAAATTTAACATAGGCCATATGACATGTAAATGTTGAAGCTTTGCCATCTTCCTGTGCCTCTGTCACAGTTGTAGCTAAAAAGTGTCATGCAAATATGAGTTTTCTGTTCGGGAGCTGAAAAAAAATAGTAATGTAATATCAGCTTCACTATGAATCAGTTTTTCCTCTTTTTTTTTTTCTTCCCCAAAACAACCTCACAAACTTCCATTTTCTTTCCCTTTAGAAGTTTTCAGTCAAACCGAATCAGCGTAAAATGCAGACTATGCATCGGTATCATTCACAAAAAGGGGGCAGGAGGTGGGCAAAGATGTGGGCCCCTCCGACCCCACCAACAGCAACCCTCTGTGGTCAGGAAGGTTCTTTATTCTGCCCGGGGAAACAGATCCGCACCTCTTGCCTCCTGTGACAGGGTTATTGCATTTAACATTGTCATATGGATGTCATGGCCAAAGAATTACATATCAAATCTAATCTAAACCACAAGCTGTGGAAGTCATCAGAAGTTACCCAGGACCCACCTGGCAGCAGATGGAGGAGAGCCTGTACAGAACCCAATTAACTTTGGGAACATCTCTGGGAAGGGAGGTTTAGCTCCGCAGGGCTCCCCGCAGCAGGAAAACCGTGGAGTTCAGATGTGGTGTGGAAAGTCTGCTACTCTCCGACAGCCCACAGTGTCCTGATGCTGCAAAGACTTACAGCAACAGCTGAAGTCAGAAGCGATTTTTGCAATTCTGCATGTCCCTCAGTGTTAGGAGACAACATTCTATAGTGCAGATTTTATTTCCTTCTGAGATTTAAATAGGTCAAGTCCCTCACTCAGTGTCATGCGGGAAATTGTACATTCGCACAATTGCATTTCAGAATGTATAATCAGCCCATTTAAGTATTATCATTACAGAAATGACAGCAAAATACAGATTGATAAGTACCTCAGCTTACCCACACACACTTGCACTTTAATGCCTGTAAGTTATTCCAATATTCAAGCTCTTTGCTTTATATCACTGCATTTCAAACATACAGAATAAAAATTGGACTAATAATGTGCTGAAGAGGATACTTTGCCACTGTGCAATATGTGCTATGCTTGGCAGCATACAAGATGCACGTGTCTAGATGAATTACTGAGGATCAGGAGTTAAAGTATTCCGGCACGATGGGGGAAAATATGACACACTGATGGCTTTCTGATGCCTCTAATAAAAACACAGCGATTCTAGCAAAGTACAAAGTAGCACTATATTCCCTTAACAAAAATAATGAGTTAGAGAAGGGAAAGAAGTAGAAAGAGAAGCCAAAATATATCCAGCAAGTCGCTTGGTCTAGGACAATAATATACCTCTTAAATTTTGCATCTGTACCACCCATCCAAATAAGCTGCTAATACAGAAGTCTATTACAGACTGTAAGTCTGGTAGAAAAAATTGGAAAATTATGTTAATGCGACTCGAGCTGAGAATACTAAACCAAAACATACAAACCAAAAGACAGAACTTTGCCACCACCGAGGCTGTCATGCATGGAAATAGCAATACACTGCCAAATACAAGGAAAACACGTTCACTCCTGAAGCGTGCGAGAAATAGCCCATAGCCACGCAAAGGTGGGAAAGGGCCCTCCTGGGCTGCTCAGGAGCATCCCCCCAGGAAAGCTCAAAATACTTTGTCTGCAGGGTGAAAACCAGACTAAGTTTGCTTTCCTTGGAGAGATTTCATAAAGAAAATGAAAAAACCAAACCACAACAACAAATAAAAAACCCCACAAACAACTCCCCCGTCTCCAGAAAACACCTTTGAATAATGCACTGACCCAACCCGACCACCTCCCAGCCCCCTCCATCAAATGGCATCTACAGTGCCGTTGCCCAGTTCGGAGAATATGTACTGTCCTTCAGGAGCCTGGGCTGTAATTCCCCCTTGCTGGGGCCAGGAGCAACACCTTGCACCAACACCCTTCCCCAGCCGCCCAGGCACAGCACAGGGTGCGAGCACCCGCTGCCAGGGGCACAGGCGGTCTTGGGGCATTTTACTGAAAACTGATGGGAGTCAACCAATACATATCTTACTTCACTTCAAAAGTTCTTCTTAAAGAACAAGATAAGCTGAATAGGACAAGCAGGGTAACAAAAGCAACCTGCATTGTCTTCTGCCCCCACCAAACAGGAGAATGTAAACGTGCCTCAGGTCATCTTCCTTCATATTTTTGGGACCCAGCACATGCTGCTGCCACATGAAAGCATCAATAGGGAAGACACGTTCTAGGAGGATTAATCAATATGAGGAATGCTTTAGCATGCTTTTCCTTCGGGCAGTTCACCCAAATCCAGCGGGCTGCAGTCACTGCACTGCCAAACCTTGACTCTTATTGATTGCAATAGAAGCCAGAGGAAGCCACAAGAAATTTTGAAGCGACAGAGCTGGCTGGGCTCAGCCACCCGGGCAGCAGCACCTGCGCATCCCAAAGCCCAGCGTCTGCTACAGTGGGGACGTCTGGCAGGAGGGACGTCGTCTGCATGGCTTGGTGTGAGTGGCAGGGTTCAACAACATCTATCAATAACTCAGTGCTACTGAAGTATATTCTCTTTTTGTAAATATTTTTTTCCTGGTGTTCATGGTAAGCTTGCAGTTTACCCCGTGCTCTGCAGCCCCGCGAGTGCTGTCCTCCCCTTCCACTTTTGCCTCCTTGGCACTTAACAGATGTACATGAAATTTCAGTAAACTGTGAAATGAACTGTCATTCAACAAAGCTAAGCTTTGAATAATGTGTGCCTACTAATCCATACTGCCATCAGCTTCTAAAAAACAAAATCCTCATCAAAATCACTAGGTCTTTCTGAAAGTTTAATTGTAGAACAGATTTTTAAACCTACAGGTTTGATTTTGCCACTCCTTGCCAAAGAGGGGTATTCATAAGTGCAGAAGTCAAATCCTTTCCACTGATCCTAATGACAAATGCTAAGAAGAAAATGAGAACATTAAACCCTACTAAAATGATCCAGATGACTTACTATGCTACAGTTTTTATTATTAAATGATATTTTTCCTGCCTGAATAAAATTAGGATTCTTAAATGCTGCATACCAGTGATCCTGATTAGTTCTATGTCTTGAGGGATGTCTGAATGATTCAGATAACCAGCACTTGGGATTGCATTTAATTTCTATATGAATTTTGGATTCAGGGGAAACATATGAATTTCAGATTATCCAAAACTTGGATGACAAGGTTTCATGCATTCAGGGCGTACCTACATTAAGGAGTTGCCCAAGAGTTACTCTGCATTCTATGCGTAATACATCAACAAATGAAAGAAAGATTTAGAAAGAAGTTAATAATGTTGGAAAGTAAGCAAAAGAGCACCTATAATGAAGTACATCTTGCATGTAATTCAGAAATAAGAGAAGCACATTAACCTGCTGGGTGAATGTGCTCCGCAATTCCTCTCTAATTGGATTCAGACTGGAGACGCTCCAGGCCTTTTTGCATCAGCAGGGATTTTACTCCACAGGTAAACCAGCTCACTTGGAAAAAGTGGCGGTGAGGAGACTTTATGGGGAAGATGCTTTAGCTGTATTTTATTTCTTGCACGTTCACATGTGCAGTGAGACTTTCCCATGGACCTAAATGGCCGTAAAGGCTCAGCCATGTTCAGAGCTTTTGGGAATACTATCCTTGATTCATGTATGGCCAGTGCAGCCTAAAAGCAGGGGTTTACAGGAAAATGCCCCAAAATCTATTACAAGTACTACTACTACATGGGCAACTTCAGAAGGCAGCTAGTGAAAGCAGATATTTTCTGACTTCTAAAATATTGACATCGTATTAAAAATAGCATTAGATAGCAGATCACAGAAGAACTTAAAAACAAAAAACAATGGAATTATGGCTCCATAAGACGAGCACTAGATCAGCAGAAGCAGGTGGACTCACACAAACACTACACTTGTACCCCAAAGGTGACACTGGCACTGCCACCCGCAGCACGTACCGGGCAGAGGGGAACGTGCAACCAGGACCCCCGTCCCATCAGCAGGGGCAGAGCCACTCAGGAGAGTTTCCAAAACTCAGTGTGATAACCTTTATAGCAGTTTATTTGGTCTGAAATAAAAACAGTCCAGATACAAATGAAGAGAGCTGTCATTTGAGCTGGCGCAATGCCCCTTGAGCTGTTATTTTTTTTCTTTGAAGAGAAAGAAAAACAAATCCCAAGAAAGCAAGCCAGCCCTGACTTCAGACCAATATTGGTAAAAAGCGTTGGCTTTCAATACACTTGGAAGATTCCCCCCTCCCACACAAAGTTTGTCAAACTTTAGATACAGCTTCCAAGGTGTATTAAGAGTATGCACTTCTCTGCCTTTAAAACACCATATTTGAGAGGTTAAAGATATTATTTGCCAGCATTCATTTACTCCAAGTGGTCCCAGCTTTTGATATTTTGTCCCTATATTAGATGCTCTCACCATCAAGCAAATGTGTCATCTTCACCACAGTCATTTCTTCTCACTCCATCACAACAGCAAGATTCTGCAGACCAAATAAAATACTGCTTTACACTATTAAAATGCCTTGGTCCCCAAGCAGTGCTGTAACACACACCTGATTCTCAATGATCACACCAGAGATCCTGCAGCGCCCACACTTTCTTAACCAGCAGAAAAAGAAAAAGGTGAATTTAAATAGGATTAAATTAATTTCTCATTAAGAGAATAGATGGGGTGTTTAAAAACTGGAGTAATTGTAGTTACACAGGATGGAGGCTGAGCTCGACTAACTGAAAAATTGACCCTCGGTAAGAACTGAAGCCCCAAATACCTGTTTGCTCTGCTGACAGCTGTGCTGCCCAAGGATCAGCGAGCCAGATGGGAAGACACAGATGCTGAAAAACCAAAGTAACCTTGCAAGCAGGCAACAGGGAAAACACAAAGAGAAAAAAAGGTTGTCAATATTAATGGAACATCAAAACGTCCAGGAACATCGACACCAGGTGATCAAAACAAAACAACCACACAAAATCCCCTGCCAGTGAAGAAGCTGCAATAAATGTGAGATAGCAGCAGGAGTTATTGATTTCAGCCCCCGCTGCCAGGGCAGGCAGGCTGGAACAGCACAGGCTACAGACATATTCGAAGCCGTAGAAGTAACTCACCGCATGTTCTTCCGAGACCCAGCGAACCACAGAAGTACTTACGCATGGCTGCTCTCCAGCATCGCATCTCAATGACAGTCAGCTCGCTTCTTCATCAAAACGTGACAGATACAGCTTATTGCATTGACTTTATAACTTCATTGTGGTTTGGTTTGGTTTTTTTTTTAAATGCTTTGCCACTTACTCTTACTTCCGTCTGTTTCAATGAAATGGTGACGGCATAAGCACGCAAGAGGAATCAAACACAAAAATTATCTGAGTTTTACCAGTCAGTTACTACTGGAAAGTGGCAAGTTTATAGGAGAAATATAGTGAGTTTATTTCTTCCTGTGCTAAAAAACAAATAAAGCTCCAAAGTTTGATCCCGTTCTTGCAAGCAGCCAGTAAAAAAAATACTTTTGAAGTTATAGCAGCAAGTCGAATTTGGTCAGGCAGGGAGACAATACAGTCTGCGCACCGCAGCCCCAGCTCTGCACCCCAGGAGCGGGGGGACGGGGACGGAGCCACATGAGCCCCGGTCCACCACCCTTTCCTGCAGCCTCAAACATCTCTCCCTGTCAAGGTGCTAAATAGCAAATTTTCATTCTTGACTGGATTATCTGAGGCATGACTTATTTGGCAAGTCCAGTTTGAGATATTTTATCAAACAAAATTCTCTTTACCCCTTATAAATCCAAGCGGCTGCTGTTCTGCCAACAGCTGCAACATCAACAGCATCACATTGATGGGTCGGAGCAGACCCAAAGACTTCAGTCTAGAGGGACTAAATTACCAGCAGGATTAGTCCTAAGGAGAAGGAGCTCCTCTTTGCCTCTCCAGCCCCACTCAGAACAGACATGGGGCAACGCTTTGTGGAGCATGGGAGCCAGAGAAAGAAAGAATACGAGAGTGGTCTGCTACCTGGTACAGGCACTTAAACACAATCCAGGGAAAAAACAAAACGGATTTTTTTTTCCAAGGAGAAAAAAAATTAGTTCTGGGGCTCTTAATTAAAAACTGTAATGAGAAGACTGCCTAAACAAGAATAGTTTGTTGAAATCATTAAAAGTGACCACAGCATTGCAATATCATCATGTAATCGGCTGCGTCATGACAGCAGAGCCCCAGGTGTCATAGGGAGTTTTTACATTATTCAGTACTGTATTTTGATAGTCTCATTTTAATAGAACAAGCCTCTTTTTCATTCCTTTAAGATAAAGTTAGGGTAAATGCAGACAGACTTACAAACATAGGAGGTGAGAAAAAACATTAGATTTATGTAACATCAGTGCTGCACCTCCCTGAAATAATGGCCTGTTACTGTTTACACCAAATGTGCTTCTGACAAAGTAAATAAAAGCAAATGCCTGAAAGGGGCAGTTAAAACCCTGTCCCACATTGGCACAAGACTACAAGCTGCTATTACCCACTGAGTTAGTCAACACTGCAAAAAATAAACTTAACCAAAAGAAATACTACCATGAAACTGAAGGACAAAGAGAGAGAAAGAAAGAAAGAGAGAAAGAGAGGTTTGCAAGAAGCTGCCTTTAGATACACTGTCTGACACCAAAAGCACCTTGAATAGCTACCCTTCATTTTCAATTTTTTTTTCCCCTCTAGAAACTTGAGCTTCATCATGAAAATCCCCATTTGCCCTGTTATTTCTAGCCACCTCACTGCCTAGTGGAGACACAGCAAGGGCGCAGCTATACCGGCAGGACTCATGATGCTGTCAGGTATGTACTGGTCCAGAGCAGGCTCAGCACTGCCTGGGTACCCAGACATGGGCATATCTGGGACAGTGCCTGATGTACCGTAGACAATATGAAAATCCAGCCCTGAGCTATCCTTGTCATCTCTAGTGCCTAAGATCCATCACGAAGACATTAACATCTGCTAGATTACTGTACAAAAGAAGAAAACAACTCCCACTAGATTAATTTAGAAAAAAAAAAATCTATATCTCTCCCTTGATATGAAACACAGAAAGTAGTATGTCCTGTCAAAAGCGGTCAGCGTTTCCTTCGTGGAAACTGTATGCGTTGCACATTGCTGTTTTCCAAGACCCATCCCCCAGACTGTCTCCAGGCTCAAGGGGTTTCCAGCTGGACCCCAGCCTTACCCTGCTGCTGAAGCACAAGGACAATTTTAGCTCAGGTTGCATTATATTAGAGAGTCAAGATAATATACTGCTTCTGGGAAGGGTATGCATAAATGTATTTTAACATTAGGTAGCAGAAAGGAACAAACACAAGTAAATTCACAGAGAGGCATGAATCAGCTTAGTTTACTAGTTTTTCCAACATCAAATGCATTGAGCACTGTGCCATATTGTGACATGCAGCAAGCAGTGTATCTTCCGCTATTTTAAGAGCCAGAGGAATATTTAACGTAGACCTTTAGTACATGGTCAAGCTTGAGCAACCTAAAGAGCAGCAATTCCTCTGCTATTAGTCAAGGAGCACCATCCCGGAGAAGAAACATGGCTTTGGTTTCCCAGGCTGTACAACACCGAAACATGGACTGGAGCCAAGAAACTCTTCTTGCATTCATCACAAGTTTCCGTAGTCTCAGACAAAGAAAGCCTCCACAAGAAAAGGTAATTTAGGTCCATCAGATGAATGTATATTAAAAACAGAGATAGGTTTCAGAACTCTGGATTCAAAAGCCAAAATATAAATTAAATGCTTGAGGAAATATTATTTACACATTGTGTTTTCAGAGAGCAGCAAAACATTGTTCTAAAATGATGTTTCTAACCCCTTTTGATAAACTGTGTATACAAAGAATAAATTTAAAGTTAGATCCGTGAAGGTTGTCAAAAGCTACAGCATTTATTTACAGGAAAGAGGAACAATATTTTGACTTCTCTTGAGCAACCTTTCAGGAAAGGGAGCTTTTTGTGACTTAAATGTACAAAGAAATGCCACATTAGTCAAAGGTCTATTTCCCCACTACAACAGGAGCATTACTTTGCAATGACCTCCAAAAGGCCTCTATTTTTCAGTGTGGGTTGGATCGAGCATAAAGTTAAAGCCACTGCCAGCCTTAGCTGGCCATGCCTAAGCAGCATTTCAAAAGGTGCTTTTTTTCTTTTGAAAAGTTATATGAACTACTTTCTGGTATCCTGCAATTACAGATTTACCTACTTTAGGTGGCACAAAATCCCTCCTGTAAAATGGAGTGATTTTCTTTCATGAAAATCAGTTAGGGAGCTGATAATACAGAAACAAAGGAAAGCAAAGCATGATGCATCTGCTGTAGCCAATGGCATTATTATACAAACAATTTAAAGAACAAAGTTTTCGAAGACCACGAAGGGACACTCCTGCTGAACAGGAGGACAAACCCACACTTGAGAGAGCACCTGCCAGGCAAATTTCTAAAGTTAATAGAGATATTTCTACTGCCTTAATGTTTAAGTCTTCCTTAATCAGAGTAAAGCTTCACTGAGGGTCTTGCTCAGAAATCGCACGCTAGTAAGAGAAATAAAAAGCAAGAGAGCACTTGCCCAGAGAGAGACACTCATTCGGACACCTCCTGGCCAGGTTTGTTTTCCCTGCCGAAGGGACCAGGCAGCTTTAGGCTGGTGATCCCCAGGAGCATCTCCACGACGCAGCACTGACCCACGCAACCGCGGCAGCTCCCATTCCCTCTCCCAAAGAGGCAGCCACAGAGGTGGAAGACAACAGCCCCATTGGCAGCTGTCAGACCTGAAAGCCTTCAAACCTGCCCAGCAAAGGCAATCCACCCACACCTTGCAGCTCATCACAGGAACTCAGCACAGCTGGAGGGGCACAATTTTGAAGGACTCCTGCAGCTATTATGGCTATTTTTGTTTCTTTACTTTTCAGGGATATTGATGTATTTGTTATGATACTAAAGCTGCATTTTTTTTTTATATATAGTTCCTGAGAGGTTAATTTGGTGGGATGTTTTATCCTGTTTGTTAGACTCGATTTTTTAGACAAGACCTGAGATACCTCACTTTTATTTTGTCTCTTCTGTGTTGAACAGGCTTCACATGGGTGTGCAGCAGGCCTACAAACAGCATTTATTTCCATCCCCAGTCCATCACTGCCACACACTTTCAACTTTCCTCCACTTCCTTTTCATAACTGTAATTGTGTGATAACTATAGGGTGTAGTGTTGCTGCATTTCAGTGAGAGATTGTAGACCTATTTCTTGCTTGAAGCACACATCCATGCACAAGCACAACTTACTTGGTTTTCTCTTCCAGAAGAATAGATCTTATCTTACCTGAAAAGCATGAACCTTTTTCTTTCCTTCATGTTTAATTACCTCAAGTCATCCAGCTGAAGTTAATCTAGTTCAAATGGGGGTGACCATACTGCAAAACCACTATCCCAGAGTGATGCGATAGTACCAAATGGTTGAATTGGCATCTGATGAGCTGTGCTAACATGAATTACAGCATGTATCTGTATCCCAGCACATCCCTATTTCAGGCTCAGTAGGACTCCAGCTTCAGCCTCCATTCGTTGGTGGGTGGGTTGACTCAAGTTTCAAGCACCGCTTAGCTCGAGGGTTTCATCTGTAGGCAGGAGTTCAGCAGCAGCAACGCTGAGATTATATTTTGAATGAAGGTTTCAATAAAAACATGCTTCCACTCTTCCTTCTTACCCCAGATTAAATGTATTTATTTTGTTGCCAGCCACACTTCAACCACAACTACTTGGAGCCTACTGGCCAAAAGCTGAATTGAATTTTAAATTCACAGTTCCAGCACACGAATACTGGAACTGAGGAAATAGAGATGCTGAAGAGATGCTGAAGAACTAATCTGGGGACTGTTCCTGCCATAAATCCTGAAAAGTTAATTTAGGAAAAAATCTTCAGAATTATATTCTTTATAATGTAAAAGTTACGCATTTGGTTAGAATTTGGAAAGTCTTTAATTTTATCCTTCAAATGTTGACTGAGAAAATACCCTTGTGATTCAGGAGCCTTAGCACTTGCTAGTGGAGCTTGATAATTTATCTTCAGTAATGGTCCACCGTACTGTTCTAGTTTCTGCTCAGATACTGTTTATTGCAGCTTGTGGAGTGCTACAATTTATTTATGTTATGACCCTAGTACTAATAGATATGAATGAATGGGAACCAAAGCAACACACTGATGTCATCTTCTAAACAGCACTGTCTACAGCCATCCTTCACATTCAGGTGCTATGGAGAGTTCAGCTGCTACAATGCTATTATTTTGAAAATAATGTTTCTCTGAGCTCTTCTGTTCCTTGGTATTTACTATGAAGTGAATTTTTAATTCACTCCTGCAAACTCAGACTTCTCACAACCGCCCCTTCTTGGGTGCTGGTGGTGAAGACAACATCCATGAAGGGATACTGGCAGACAAGACATCTTTGGAAGAAACAGGTGCATACTAGTTTCTCCTCCAATATTTGTCAGAATTCAGAAAATCTGCTGGTTGAGAAATTAATGCTGTTAGACAAGACTGGTAGTATTGCTCTTCTCACTGTCCTCAAAAACAGCAAGAAGAAAAGGTTGTGTCATCAAGTATCTATTAAAAAAAAAAAAGATACAGAGGTTTGAACTCAGCAGCAGATGCTTTGGCATGTGAAAGCCTCTATAATATCTTTAATGGAGTGTGAATTTTACTGGGAGCATTCAGAAGACTGGCTATTTATTGCACTTGTGCTGTGAAAGAGGCAGGTACATGTCTCCATGACACCTAATCCCTACTTTTCCTGCTTTCAAAGTAGGACTCAGACCCAGGTTGTGTAGATGGCCTGTGCTTTCCAGGATGGAGCCGTGTAGGATCGTTCACGGTAATTTGGGGGGGTGGCACTTGCAAGTCAATGGCTTTCCCATTGCAACAAACCCACATCTGCCTGCAAAAAACATGACACCACCAGAAAGGTGCCATGAGATGATAGCAACCATGCTGGAACTAGGGACAGCTTAGCAGGAGAAAATGGTAGTGCTACAGCTCTGCTTGGGAAACCCTATTTCATTCTTGGCTACTGAAGTACTGAATAATTGATAGGGAAGGAATTATTTTTTTTAAACACAGCATGACTTCATCAGGTGATTGTACAAAACAACTCAGGCTCCATTCCTTTGTCTCTTGACATTTGATTTTGTACTACACGGCATGTTCTGCTCTTCACACGCAATCTCTCGACACTGGCAAAAGTGAAATATGACTGATGTAGAACATAAATCAATATAAACTAATCCTAGACAAATGTTCAGAATAAGAATATTTGCCACCTTTTTATGTCATGATTTATAAGTTTTACTGCCATTGCAATATGCTCAAGCCTAAAAACTACTAAGGGGGCTATGTGCTCTCTAGCACAAGGACAGTAAGTAATGAACTTGAAATTATCAACAAACTTGCAACGTCTAAACTCGTGGGGGTTATACAAGCTGCAAAACATTTGGCTGCACTTCAGCAAAGCCTTATTTTATAGCCTTTAGTAGTAAAACTCATGAGCAAGAAATACGCTCAATTCCCAGTCTAGTTAAATATCCAGGAAACCAAAGCAGCAGCCCGAGCCCACAGCCCAGAGGACAACCCAATAAAGTTTCATGGAGGAGCATCCTGCTCTGCACTCCGGCTCAGGACCAGACAGGGCACAGGGGTCTGCTGCTCCTGCAGGCATGCAAGTTTATGGTTTTTAGAGGATGTAAAGCTTGTGGTAGAAGCTAGAAGAGAAGTACAAAGAATAAGGTCATTCTTTGCACAGGGAACACAGAGGTTTTTCTCCTGTCTTCCCATATCACAGAATATTTTGCTTCAGCAGAAGGTCCGGGGAGTTCACTTTTAAGAATGAAAGGGCAGACTAACCATCTGGGGCGAGATTTCTCAAATATACTTAGGTGCCAGAAGGTGGAATACTCATCTATTAAGAGCTAGCTTTAAATATACTCCACAAGACTGAGTGAAGCAGACAACCACCTTTTTTTCAGGACTGTTAATATATTTTACCTTTGAAATGACCAGAACACCCACACTCCCTGTGCTGTTCCCCGTTGCAGTAAAATTCCTTCCTGCTGTTTCTCCTTAGCCCGAGGGACTCCGAAGCCTTTCCCACAACAGGACAGGTCGGGGGTCCCTTTTCCAGCAACCAGCAGTTAGTAAATCAGGCAGCTCAAGAGAGCAAGAGGTGTCTAGTTGAAACTACTCAGGCAGAAGAGATATAAAGTCTGTTCTTCCATATTTCATCTCAGCAATTTACCACCAAACCATTCTGCAATGAAGATGATGAATTGACTGAAAATAAGCAACACATCTTCTAGAGGGGTCATGTTTTCTGGGTCTGATCTTGCAGGTTTTGATGGAATATATTTTGAGAATAGTTAATGGTCAAGCCTGTCAGGCTTTGGTCACATTGCTGGGTCCTCTGTTCAAAGTACAGCTTCAGGAGCTTGGAGAAGAAAGCAAAGGCAATAGAGAATCTCTGCAGTTTAGTGCGGCTGGTTCTATACACCAGCTAAGCAAATGTTTTCAGAATACATATGTGTGTGCTCAGCCACGTGTATTGAAGTTCAAGCTCGCTCTCACAGGCATACTGTTACCCTGAACTTCTCTGCAAGCATACCACTTCCCCTTGGAGTGTAGCTGCAGCAGTCTGATGTGGGTACTTGCCTGCTAAGGCCCAGATTCCAGGAACACACACCAGTCAGTTCAGCTTTACAGAACAAATTATGATCCGGGTAGACTGTATAAGTGCTTGAAAGTTAGAAATTAATCTTTTCGTGTGCTGCCATTTCAACCAGCAACAGAAAGGCACTTGCCAGTGACTGAGCCTTTCAGTAGCCACATGGACCTTCCCCCAGCAAGTTTCTACCATGGTCCACATCTAGCTGTGAACATGAGGCCACAATACAAATTTGTATTGCAAGAGTAAAAATAGAAAGCACAGTTCAAGACCACACATCACCAACAAATAAAAGATAATTTTCCTGGAAATGTTATCAGTAAAGATCCTAAGAAGCACCGACCATCCTTTTTTTAATGTCTACATCAGCTCATCTGTTCCCATCTCTTACAAATTTTTGTTGGTGGTTCTGTACTTTCTGCACTTACAATTAACCTTTTTCCACTACCTCATTGCAATTTGGGGCTGTTTGTCAGTAACAAGCATATTAATAACTTTCAGCTGACGAAGCACTGCAGGAGCCATCATTACACAAACCCCATATACCTGAAGCAATGTGAAATGAAATACAAGCTCTGAACTTCAAGCACAAACAGATGATCCACAGCCACCAGGGCTGCTGGGGCAAGGAGACACAACCAGGGACATCACAGATAAAAATGGACCCATGCGACATGGAAAAATCACAAAATTAGAAGTTGCATATTATTACCTCCTTCTCTTTATGTGTTCCACTGCAGCAGCAATCACGCCAGTCCTCAGTAAGGTACCTCAGGTACTGAAGCAAAGTAGGCTGCAACATCTGCTCTGTGCTGGAATAACGGCTGCAGGATGCAGCCCAGAGCTGACAGTCCGCTCCCAGAGCGACCAGTCCATCAGCACCTGGTACCGTCTTGCTGCAAAGAAACACCAAGTCACAAAACGAGAGGCTGGGAAGTCACTTCCTTCAGGAAAAATAAATAAATAAATAAATGGACAAGGCAAGGCAGGCATTCCTCTTAGAGAGTTACTTTAAGAGCACCTATTGCCTCATCACCTAATGCATTGCTGATTTTCCTGACCCTGACAGCACCTCTCACGAGGATTAGCTGTCCTTTTAGAAGAATGACATTTTTAATAGCAAAAATCTCTGTTCTTACTCCTTTTGGGACCTCTAATAAGCTTTTCCTCTGTATCGCAGTAAAATTGAAAGGCAAGACCCTCTTTTCTTCCTTAAATGTCTTTTTGTTCAATGCAGTGACAGGTACACTAGACTTTTTTTTCCCATATACATCATCAGGTGCCCAGAGGACTGCAAAGCCGGGAAAAATCCAATACCTTCCCACTTACACTTCTGGTTCTTTCAGTTCAAAATTTTGTGGGGTTTTTGGAGGGTGGGGTTTTTTTGATTGGTTATTTGGCAGGGGGTTATACATTATTTCATACCTTTATTTTTCCATTATCGCAGTGGCTTAGTGATGTGCTTGCTGTCAGGGCCATGAGGACACTAATAAGCCCCGATGTCCCTGATCAGCCTCCCTGCCCATGGCCCAGGACCCTCTCTCAGCCCAGCCTCACCACTGCCCTGGTTCCCCTCAGTCCCCTCACCAGGTCACACCAAACCTTTGAAATACAGCACAAGTTGCTGCATGTGCTGTGGCAAACCTGCTTTAAGATTTGAAGAAACGTGGAGAAGCGTCATGGACAGACTTAGCAAGAACTGGTTACCCCCAGCACAGGCAGCTGTGCAAAGTATTGTTTCAACGGTCCCATTAAGCAGGTTAATGAGAGAAAAAAGATAAGAAAACACTACTGTAAAAATATGTGCAATCAGATGTGGGATACAAATTTTAACAAAGGTTTTGCGTCATTGAAGACTTAAAGAGGAATAGCGAGAGCAGGATCTCCTGTGTCCCAGTTGTCCTTGGACAAGCACAGAGAGGATTTTGGTACAGTCTTTCTGGAGCAGACACACAAGAGAGCAACAGTTTATCCATCAAGTGCATTAACAAATTAGTGCTCGTACAGCAGAGATGGAGATTTTTGTCTAAACTACAGCTATAAAAAGTCCCAATTTTTATTCTTTCCAGCTAGCATCAGCCCATCACAAGCCATTTCACACAACCGATAGAAAAGGTCTTACAGCCTCCTGCAGGGTTTGTCTCTCCATTTGCAGATACAGCGGCTATTTCAAATCTCAGCTCCTGATGCAAAGTCATTACTAGTGTGGGGAGATTCACATCCACTACTGCCTCTGACAAATCACACGTGCTTGGGAATTGTGTGCATTTTCTATTGAGCAATAATTAGGTAAATCAGAAATAATCCCAACAGCAGGCACCAGAACCAGAGTTTCTGTCCCAAGGCTACAGCTGTAAACACGCTCCTCGATGCGGGTTCCCTCATCCCTCTCTACCTCCACGGAACAGGTCCTCCAGGCCCAGCAGAAGGTTGTGCCAGAGTCCCAGAGGAAGCAGGAGCTGTTTAATCTGGATTACAAAGACCTTTCTTGGAATTTATGGTCCAGGCCCATAGCCCAGTGGCTATGTATTTAGACAGAAATAATTACAAGCACAGAGGGAATTTACTGTGTAAAAAGATGATCAGCAAGTTTTAGGTGCTACCAGTGTTAGGCAAGCACAAAGAAGGGAGCTATCAAACCACGGATTTGCACTTGCAGAGCAACTGTGTACTTATACCTACATCTTCACTGGATCAGGTCTGGAGTCACCCTATCATTTACTTTTGAAAATCTGCTCCCTCCCAGGAATGGGCATCATAAAACTGAAGCAGATTACTAAGGTGGGCAAAGGGAAACCTACAACATGTATATATTTGCTGTGTTTTTTAAATTAATTAGTGCTTTACCTTTGTGACTATTCCAAATTGTTCCACCATCCCTAGGTAGTTTAATAATCTTTCCACAGAAAAATTAGTCTCCTCATACACCAGTTAATGTCAAAACAAGGTGCTTGCAAATCTCGGCTTGTTGCCTGTTGAAAGCAGTAACAGATGTCCTTTCTGATCATTATTTGTTGCACATATGAACCAGCTACTGAGAGGTTCTAACTCACAGATGCATACATTTGATGCTTCCATTTCATTTGGAAATACTTCTGTTGGCCAACTGCAGTAAGAATTGATTTTGTAAAAACAGATGGAGATTATCCTACCGATCACTGGTTCTTAGTCATAGTTCAGAATATTTTCTGTGCTGTTCCTCTAAAGCATATTCATGCAAAGCAACCACATTAAAAACCCTCCTACCTTAAAATGTAGTAAATGTTTGATGTTAACCCTTAAGAGCTCCCAAGGAATTCATGGATACGGCCAATTTTAACTCTTACTACTCCAGTTTGATGTTGGAGTTGAAATGATATGAAGAGGCCCATACTTACTCCAAGATAAATGCTTGTAGTGGAAAGAAGACATGGCTCAGGCAGGGTATGGGCAGACAGGAGTTTGCCTGCACTCCTTTATTAGCTGCAAGCACAGAAGGAAGCAGGAGAGATTTTGATGGTAGGAAAGTGTGTGCTCAACACAGGCAACAGATGTAACATTAAGTATGTGCCTATTCCTCTACCCCCCAGGACCTGCTCTTGAGATCATCCACTTTAATACCCAAAGTCCTCATGAGGACTAGAGCATACACAGAAAAACCTGAAATTTTGCCCTGAAAAGCTGAAACAAAACAGAGCAGTCAGCACAGGAAACAGAAGTGGAGGAAACACTAGGATTAATAAGCAAGAGTAATGAGACTGCAATGTTATGTAGGCCTACAGTCTGCAAAACGCAGTTCTAGTGAACCCACTTTATGTTTGTTTTTTAAAAAAAAAAACATTTTTATGCAAAATGATGGTGCCCCAGGAACAAGCTGCTGACTAGTAAGAAACAATAAATGACTAGTAGTAGGAAAAATGTGTTCTTGATAATTGTACCTTTGCATTTTACTGCAGAATCTGAGGCACAAAAAACATAGCTGTTGCCTAGACAAATATGATCTGCATAAATAAGTATCAGCAGGAGATTCTCAGTGCTCAGGCAGAGTGGCTGGAGAAGACACTTCCTGTGCATAGCGATGTTCTTTGGAAGAGTAGCTGGAACACATTTTATGTTGATTCATAAATGTCTCATTTTTGGATGGAGGCTGGAAAGTGTGAGCAAAGATGGCACTGGAGTGAATACCGGAGTGTGGGAGATGGGAGCAGGGAGAGCAAAGGAGAATAACAGAAAATGGTTCAGAGGAAGAAGATACAGCCCTGAGGAACAATAGAGAGGGACGGGGGGAGGGAAAGACAGACATTACACCTTACAGAGTGGTAGACTAGAGATGGAATAAAACCAGAAGAAGAGAAGGGGCTATGTAACACCTGCATGGGGCAGAAGAGAGCGATTTGAAACAGAAACACTAAATAAACATCTAACAGCTGTTTTTAAAGATTTCCTTAAGAAGTGTGTATGCAAAATTATCCCTCAGCCTATGACTGTGAAATTTGTTAGGAAGGATGAAGGTAAAGGGAAGCAGGAGAAACAAGAACAGAAACAGCTCTGGCTAGAATGCCTCTTCTCCAGCCATGTGCAGTCCGTACTGCATGAAATTCATCTCTTCCCTTGTTTCATCCTGTGCTCTGCAACCTGCTTGAAATCCCACTTCAAATTCTGCTCTGAAATCTGCTTGTATTGGCCCTGCAGTCTTTTGAAACTTGAATACAAATTAAACCATCTGCGTGGAGAAGACAAATTCCACTCTACTCCAGTAAAAGCTCCCACATGACAACAAACTTGGTATCCTGCCCTGTAAAATAGTGGTTGCCCAAGTAATTGAATTTTCCTGATGGCCCAGGCTAAAATATATAGCCAAAAGTCTCTGTCAATCTCTTAGAAAGGGGGCAAGCATGATGAGCTTCTTGGATGGAGAGCAAGACATCCCCCAGAGAGAGACTCCAGTTAGAAAAGGCTGAGCAGCCCAGCGTGGACAGCCACGCAACGGAGCTTCAGACATGGACTGTGAGACCATGGCACAGCAAGAATCCCTGCCCGGGCACCTTCCCAGGGGCTATGGAACTTCACACCTAGGACAGGGATGGGTGCTAAAACAAGGTCCACAAGCTCTTCTGCTTTACATCTGTTTAATTTTTGACAAATAAACTTGCAATAAGACAATAAATCAGACCAGGAGCAACTGCCAAAATTATATCGGTTTGAAAGATAATTAAAGCGTAGCATAGTTTGGTTGTGCAGTTGATCCCTAATTTATTTCAGCAATGCAAAGGAAATCCCAGCTATTGCTCTGTAACCAGCTTTCCAACAGAAAAGAGTCTACCATAAAGCCTACAGAGCACAGCCTGATAGTATTAGACTTCAAATAACTTTGGGCATTGCAGAAGATGCCTTTTTACACCAGCTTATTGTCTGTTTCCCTAGAAACAGAAATCAGCACCCACTAGTGAAGGAGTTGGAACTTGTGTTAATTTTAGCTGCTGCTGTTTGTTGCAACTTCATTTCCATTTTCAAAGAATGAGGCACAAAAGTATTGTAGAATTTCACACTGCCATTTTTGCAGGCCACATGCAAACCCTGGATTCACGCATCGAGCTCTGGGTTTATATCAAGCCATTGCAATCACGAGGTGGTCCAGATTTGCTCCTAGCTGAGCCCAAGCTCATACGAGCTTCAAACAGTCCTAGCTGGATTTTCAAGCCAACAATGAAATCCAGGAGGAGGCTGCAGGCTGGGATTTCATCAGTACAAAGTTATGCAGGGCTTTGCATTGGATGCATTAGCCCAAAACACACGCTTCAGCCACATCCAAATTTAAAACACTGTACACCATCTCCTCTGTAGCTTGATCACCTTGGCAGAGTCCAACAGTCGGTTTTCAAAGCCAGAAAGGACAGCAGAGTCTAAGCAATACCTGGGTGGTTTTTCACACTACACAATTTTAAGAAAACTATGGATATATTCCCTCAGGAATACACCTATATGTAACTCATGGCTTTTAATCAAGATTCCTGAAGGATGGCAATGAGCTGCCTCTCAAAGCTTCGTATGCAGCACCTCAAGGTCAGTTCACCTGAAATTATATCTCCCCAGTACCTTCACAACTGTTCTCCTGGCAGAGAACTAGCATTCTCAGGGAACTGAGTTTAACTAAGTGTGCAAAACTTCACTGTTTTGACTACAACCAGTTTTCATGTTTCATACTAATTACAAACCACCTAATGCAGCACATCCCAGTCAGTCATGATTTAAACATCATGTCCTTCCTTGTTTTGTCTTTATTTCTTTCTGTTTCTGTTTCATCTAAGTTTTAAGCCTACTCTTATGTTACTGAGCAGGCGTAGCTTGAACCTTCAATGCACGGTATAAGCTCTTTGCTCAGTTATGCTAAATCTCCTTATTGTCCTTACCACTGCATATTTAGGGCTGTGCTAAACATATGACCGGTTTTGATTTTTGCAGGCTTACCCTTTTTCTTTTGCTTTACTGCTTCTGCTGTATGAACTGAAATTAAAATGGGATGTCAGGTCAGAGGAACACAACCTGACCAGAGACCCCCCTCCTTTCAGAAATCTTCAGTCAGTGGTACATAACTTTGTTTTGACCCAGCTGATGAAGAGCACTTCATTCCCAAAACCAGTGTCTTCAACTTTCCTTACCTCCTATCTTATCTCAGGTGAGGCGTTTTTTTTTGTAGGGTATGAGTGTTTTACAGTGCTATTACCAGAGAGCAAGGACACCACCACAATTGGGATAATGCAAGAAATCTCAGATCAATTGTGTGGGATGTATTATGCAAGAAATAGCCAGCTGAAGTACCCAGGATCTGTGGACTCCTCTGAACCCCAAACACAATTATGTTGCATTACTCACCATGGTAGTCTGCTGCATAAGCAGAAGTTTGGGGGCTTCGGAAGTCAGGTCCTGGGCTGAACCCTCCAGATTACCAACAGGTCTGTTTTCCAGTGGTTGAGAGTCTGTCTGCAGTGATTTCATTGAAGAACTTCAAGCTCGCAGAATAACCATTTTGTTAAAAATTTGTTTCCTCTGGTAGTTTTCTAGCTCACTCCAGCCAGTAGGTTAAGATTTAATATAAATGCCTTTACATGTTCTGGCTGAATTAAACATTTTGACCAAAATTTTATACTTATCATAGACTCATGGTTCAGACTGGAAGGGACATTGGAAATAAGTGCATTATATTACCAGGTGCACTACATGCATCAAATACTATGTTTTCTTGTGTAAAAGTTCAATAACTGGAAGTGTACTCACATTATTAGCACTTTATTGTGCTCCATCTTTTCCATCTCACCATATGTTATATTTCCAGTTGTCCTCAAAATGCTTTAGCATATATTTTTAGCTTTGTACATTAAATTTTTACTATAGCAGTGGAAAACAGAAAGCAAATACTACTGAGGTGCCACTTGTACCCCACTTCCACCAAAAAAGCCTACCTATGGCAGTCTTGCAACTTGTTTCTCACACTGATCAGAAGTGATGAGCACGCAGACTGGAAACTCTGTTCAACAGACCAAATGTTATTTTGTCATCAGCTAAACAAGAGCAGCCTGACCGGGCCAGAGCAAAAAAAGCAAAAAGGTACAAGAGAGAGATATGAGCTTCATAAGATTGACAAGAAAAGGGGATATAGCTTGCTGACAAAAACCATAAGTCCCATTTGCACGGCATCAGTGTGGTCTTGGACAAGGCTGCATGACCATCAGCAGCACATAATTTAGTGTAAAAATCCTAGAAACGTTGGCTTTTAATAATAGCTGGGTAAAGAGAGAAAGTAAAGCAGAGCAGAAGTACCTGCTGGTTTTTTATGCAGTATTGGTGTAGTATTTTCACAAGGTATTGCAGTGCTAAATAAGAACTCAGAAAAGTCAAGCTTCAGCTACACAAGGTTGTTACATGGTCTTTTTTGTGTGCCTTGGAGACCCAGCCACTTTGTAAGAAGAGGAAAATTGAGTTGACTTTCCTTTAAACAGGAATGGATTGTTGAGCCTTTCCAGTCATTTTAAATTTACAGAAATGTAAGCAAGGAAATCACAGACCTAAGAAGTTTGCCTGACAGAAGTGAACTGCATAATAAGTGCAATGCTCTTAACTAGAAAGGTTATAGTGACCCACTTGCTTGGTCAAGAAGGAAGGAAAGGTATTTTTGTCAAGCTGGAGCACTGAGTGTTTGCTAGAACACTTTCAAAAAGAGTACAAGGGGTGGTGAGTAATGATACAAACACAGTCATCAGCTAAAAAATAGCAGTGTAAACAATAGGAACACCCTTGTGTTTGAGTAATGGTATGAAGAAAAATAATATGTACAATGGCTAGAATAAATTGTAAAAAGTAACTATGGGGAGAGGGGGAACTCTGAAGCTTTCCCCAGCACAGCTTTTCCAGAACCCCAGTTTGCCAATGTAAATAAGAAAAACTGGTTTGATTTTAAAAGTAAAAAATAAGCGTTCTTAATTGTGGATTCTTCCTTTGTTATGCAGCATAATTTTGGAGTATCCGGTCAAATGCCAATTAACAGTAAAATAAAGAGCTGTTAACCAGGCCATTGTCTAATTTTAGTTTATGCAGATAATCAACAAGAAAATGACTCCGCTCAGGGGTAAAAGGAGGTCTGACAATAAACTGAAGGAGAAGGAAAAGCTACAAAGAAAAATAAATACAGACTAACAGCGATGACTTCAGTGGTCAGGACACGTGCTCAGGATGGCTGCTCCTGTTGTCGTCTCCTGCCGTGGCAGGCCACTCTCCAGCTGATCGAGGCAGAAGTAACACCCCAAACCCCATTCACACGATTAAAAAAGGAATACCAGTAATGAAATACAGAATCATAGAACCATTTAGGTTGGAAAAGACCCTTAAGATCATCGAGTCCAACCATCAACGATGCCCACTAAACCATGTCCTGAAGTGCCCTGTCTACACGCTTTTTGAACACCTCCAGGGATGGCGACTCCACCACTTCCCTGGGCAGCCTGTTCCAATGCCTGACAACCCTTTCAGTAAAGACATTTTTCCTAATATCCAATCTAAATAACAATATGTTGTTCTGGGCAGAGAGTGGTAGCTATTATCTCTGGCTGCAGACTCATACATGCCCCCCGAGCACTGCACAGATCACCTGGGACAGCACTAGATATCCTTCACCATCCTCCACCACGCTGTGGGCTTCTGGACAAGACTACCCTTGTTTAGAGCAGAGACTGAGTCAAAAAGTGCCGTCTCAGTGTATGGCTTTCCAGTCAAACAACCTCAGTGGGTTTTTTTAACTCATTCAGCCCAGTTTTCCACACCACATGCCTTTCTCCCAAGCCTTAGAAGTGCTGTAAAGAACCCCTGGCACATGTGAAGTACAGCTCCAGCATCTCAGATCAAGCTGGTATTCACAGGCACTCTCATAACAAGGTCATTTCTCCCTCGGCTACAGCCTCTTTTCTACCCTTCTCATCTGAGTCAGAGTTGCTTTTCAAAAGGTTTCCAAGGGTTTTGTATAAAAAAAAAAAAAGAGCTAGCTTACCCACTTCCCAAGTTACTGTCTTTTAAATTATCAGGCAGATTTTTTTAACACATAGAAACTTACACATCCCTCCAAGCTGCACCTTAGACCACCCAGCACAGACCTCAGCAGAGCCCAGCACACCAGCTAACGAGCCAGGTCTCTTCCTCCAGTAAGAGCCCATGCAGCACATCCTCCTCCTCCTCCTCCAGTAAGAGCCCATGCAGCACATCCTCCTCCTCCTCCTCCAGTAAGAGCCCATGCAGCACATCCTCCATTCAGCAGAGCTGGGCACAGGACACCAAGCACAGGAGAAACAAGAACATCTCCCTTAAGGACAACGCTCCCTACAGCAGGGCTGGGAAGCCTGGGCAGGACAAAGGCTCACCAGACAGAGCACCCCTGCAAAGATCACACCCCTAGTGCTAGGAGAAAATTAACCTTGCTCCACTGCTTTTTATTAATGACCCTAATTCTTCATTTACTCCAGCTGGTTCTCCCTTGATCCACTTAATATTCCCAGCTGTAGTTAACAAGCTAGTGCAGGCATTGGGTCTCAAGTTGTTTTGCTGTAAGACTCCATGAAAGAAATTGTGAAGGCAGAACTTGGTTACTGAAGTAGGGTCTTTCCCATCCAAAATAAAGCACAGGGAAAAAATTATGAAAGGATTTTGTCCCTTAAATTAAATGTGTAAATGAAAACTGTGCTGCTATACCCTATATACTTCTGCCATTTGTAGCATGAAAAAGAAATCAAGGACTACTTAAAATAAACACGTTCTACTGTGTAAAGCACGAAGAGATTTTTGCAGCAACCATGTTTTGGGATGGAATCTCTATGTTTCACCTGCAATACAGGAAACTTGCACCTGCATGATTCAAATAAAGTCAGGATGAGATTTTGAAGCCAAAAGCTGTTAAAACAAATCCTCATAAATTTTATCTAATGCTTTTATTTACTTTCTACAACGCTGACACATAATGATGCATTGATAAAAACCCGATGTTTTAATGCAAGAAAATAAGAAATGAAGATAGTTTAGAAATAATTATCACTCAAAGTTTCCTCTAACCTCCGAACTGTACATACTAATTTCAGAATCTCTGTAGCCATAGAGACCTTGAACCACTAACACCATAGCTACAGAAAAACCTACTCAGAGTTTATTAGCAACTTCAAAAAGTAAAAAGAGAATAAAATCATACAATTTTAAAGCTTTAAAATGCAAATATAATTTTTTTCTATAAATAAATTTTCAGAGTTTTCTAAAAGGTATCAAAATACTTTGTTCTGAGGAAATTGATAAATAACTTCATAGAATTCTGTAAAGTCTACTTCAGTAAAGAAAAAATAAATTTGAAAAAATGGTTTCTAATTATTGCATCTACATTTTTACTGAAAAGTTTTTTCCTTCTAAATCCCTAGAAACCAGACTTCACAATGGCTGTGAAGCAACACGGACAAACAAGGCAACAATTAGAGATTGATGCAAACTTTATGTCTCCTTCTGGCTTAATAAGTGAACTCCCCACATTTCTCAAACATTTGAAGTCTACCGCAAACACTGATGATTTTTTTTAAGTGAAAGGAAAATATAATCTTACTTCACTTTCTTTGGGCTTAGTTATGAAAACATTATGTTTCTATAAAGAAAGCAAGCCGTTGGTGTTTATCTTCCGTCACCTCTCACAAGTGTGATTTGAGCAACAAACCATTATCCAGCTGTTTGCTTGTTTTAATATTTCACCCTTAACGTCTTACTATTTGATCTAGTGCCTGAGAAGCAGGACGTATTACACACCAGTTGATCCCAGGGGCTAAGGTAGCATCCCTCCCTCCCAGCACTGCCGTGGGCAGCGACCCATGGACGTGGAAAGGGTGTTCAGGAGATGAGTGCTGCCGGAGCCCCCGGCCCTGCCGACACGGATCGCTGTATTCTGCTGAATCCATTAGAGCGGGTCAGGCTCCTGGCACGGATTTCTTTTCAGAGAGGGTGTCCACAGGAAAAAAAACTCCATCGCTATTATTAAGACAATGCGATGCTTTTGAGTGAAGAAATGATCCTTCCTACAGACCTCGGAAATTTTTTGAAGCGAGGAGTGGCAGTTCAACAACTGCAGCCTTCAAAGTCCTTCTAAGGGTGCATTCGCTCCCTCGTCTCTCCAAGGCACCTCCCCGGGCAGCTGGCCTGAGAGCCTTGATAAGAACACTAAAATACAAAGGAAGTGAAGAAACTCAAAATGATCCAAAGCAGAGATTTTTTTATTTTATTTTTTTTTTTTAAGTCTTGGTTTGGAGCATGCAGGCTTTGCACAGAGGAACCACAAAGAACACAGCGAAGGCAAACCCTGCCTTTCAGCCAGTGAGACCCCAGCACAGAGCGGTCTCCCCAGGGACGAGGTGGGCCAGGAGCATCTCTGGATTTGAGTGGGTGCAACCTGAACCAGCATCATGGCGTGTAGCTGCTTCCACCACCCAGCAAGCATGGGGGCTGCTGAGTGGGTCAGGTTTTGTCCCCAGCTGATGCTCAGCCCTCAGGGGCAGATGCAGATGTTACCCCCATCCCAGGTACCAATCCTGAAAGCAGCAGCTCTGCAAAAAAAAACGGATGTTTTAAGAGAAGCCAGGGCAGGAAGAGAGCACTCACGTAGTGCAAATACCTGAATATTTTTCAAAGAACTTCTGGTGCTATATTTTATTCTTTCTGCAGCCTTTAGCAGCAACATAGGCCCAAATACACCTACTTGACCCTTTGGATGTCTGGAATAGGAGTTGCATGTAGAGTTAAATGGAATTTCTTTGTAAAATGATCAACTTGGCGTCATTTCGTTACACCTATTATTTGCATTCAGCTTTCATTTGTCTCCAGACAGTTCCCAAAACGGAGGGCTTGGCTCTTGCATCGGTTCACGCCGTGAGGTTACCAGGTGAGACGGACACACGACGGGGCCACGGCACTGCCACGATGAACATGACACAGCATCTTCCCTGCACTGGCTTTCCTCCGAGGCCGTGGTGCGTGGGGAGACGCGGTCAATGGGAATGGGACCCAGCAAAAACTGGGGGCATCAGGTAAATCAGGTCCCTTTTTGCGGGACCCCCCACAATGGTGGTACTGAAGAGGGCTGTGAGCAACTTCAGGTGGTTTCCAATGCAGAAAGCTTCCCAATTTCTGTGCTGCAGCTTGTCACATCCCAGTTTTTACTATCTGGTCTGTGTTAAGCACCATTAGGATTAGAAATAATAACCTGTTACTCAGTTTAGCACACGCTCTTTGATACATATCCATGAAGTCCACTCCATTTGTACCACAGGATTTTTAAGGGATGTTACAGTGAGGCAATAAAAAAAAAAAATTCCTCCCTACTGTTGTTAATTTAAAGCATACCTTTTAGTTTGTCTGACAACGGCGCTCTTCTATCAGTTTGAATTTACTTTTTAATTATGTATATTGTTTTTTTCATGTGAAGCTCTAGACTAGAAATATGTATCTCATTATATTTTACGTTATTCAATTGACCTAAACACAAAGGCATTTTTCTTGAATACTGAGTGCTCATGTACCTTTTTAATTAAAGCTTAAAAAGCTTTTAATTAAAACAATAAATCACAGACAGCAGGGTCTATCCAAATTGTCTTCTGGCCTGGGTATATTTTTCCTTTTGCGATGGGATTGACCCGAAAGGTAACAAAACAGGTGAAAATGGCTTTCACAATTAATTGATACAGTAGAAATTACTCTACTATTCCACATGACAAGCTGAGGAGCATATTTGAAATAGCACTGCTGTGACCTGCCTGGGATCACTTCAGACCACCTATATCCTTTTTCCCACAGCCTCCCCCTGCACCCATGGCAGCAATTAAGCCTCGGCTAGCCGGTAAATCGTCCCACACCTTGTCTTGCCGTTCTAGCCCACACCTTCCCTGCTCCAGTGTAGAGACCACATTTAGCTTTCTGGTATCATTTTGTTGTTTCTCCTCTGCAGGGCTGAGGTATTCCAGACCGGAGCGGTCTTTACGCCACACCGCAGGGCTGTTGTTGCCTCCTGGAGCAGCCTGTGCCTACCTAACCTGCGGGCCGCAGCGGGATCAAGGCACGAGATGGATGTGGAGCTTCTCAGCAGTATCAGAACAGCATATGTGCCCCGAAACAGAAACCAAGGAACCTCCAGGAGCTACTATTCTGAACTTAGGCAGAACTTCCGTGAATCTGTGCCAGTCCGGGTAACTGCCTTTCTTTGTGAATCTTGTTTTAGTTCAGAAACTCATGAGAAATACAACTAGTCCATCAGAAAAAAAAAGCATCATGCACTAGAGTTGGGTAAGATATTTTTGGCCCCGAGCCTATAATTACTTCTCAAATTCTGTAAATTTAATGTGTTCTAAATATCCAGAATTCCTAACAGTCAAGATTTGTGCTTATAGAACAAAGGCCTTTTCAATTATAAATTTTGATCAAGATGATCCAGTGAATTATTCCCTCAATCGAGCATAAAAGTTCAGTTGATCTTCATGTCCTCTCAAGTGTTACAAAAACCTTTTCCATTTTTGTACATTGTTTTTTGGACACACTGAGAGTACAACCACTGAAGTGCCAAATTACATCTCCAGTACTGGAGCAGAAAATATTACCCTTGTACTCCCATAAATCTATTATGCTGCATTTGTATTTTTAGAGAAATATTTTCAGAAGTGTCCGATGAACTTGCAAATGGACTATTGTGTTTGCAGAGGAAAACTCATTTGCACATGACAATTAGTTAACCAAACATGCATTCTTCAAGTTAGCAATATTTGTACTACACACAAACTGGGACAGATGGAAAGGAAACCGCTTCAGAAAGGAGTAAGCAGGGGAGCAGGGAACAAGTTGGTGGGAGATGGCATTCACTTTCTTCTTCTTCCTGGTCTCAGCAGTAATATTTAACAGTAACATGCACATACATAACATGTTCAGCTCACCTGATTAGCCTGTCCTGCCCTGTAAGCTTCCCAGTTCTGGAAATCTCATTCAATTCAAGGATAAATGAAAAGCAAAACTGCAAAAAAAATGAAGGCTGGGTGACTTCAAGGAGAAACAAAATCTCCTAATAAATCTGGCAGTAAATTCAAACTACCTGCCTAAAACTATCAAGTAGTAAAGCACAAAGCAGTGGGCTCGTGCTGCCATGCAGTTCTGCTCCCTGGAGGTCGAGTGGACGAGAGCCTGGACCCCAGGCACTGCTGGTGAAACCCTTCCTGCGGGCTCCTCGCCCTCCGTAGCTCCTGCGTCACAGGCAGGAGCCCGCAGCTGCCAGCAGCCCTTCCTTTCCCAAAACATCGTTATTTGGTCTACGAAGGTGTCCAGCGAGGATCCTTGACCGCCACTGCAGCTGGAGCAGGTCCTGTGGGATGCTCCATGCCGCAGCGGTGTCGCGATGCCACGCCGAGGTGGGCATTCGGCACGGAGCACCGAAGAGCATCCCGGCAGGCTGGCCGAGAGCAGACCTCTGGCTGCAGCACCCCTGCCTCGCCAAACAGACGTGGGCAGATCGAACAAATCTAACGTGCCTGCGCCCGCGCCTCCGCCTTCTGCACAGTGCAGGTCGAGAGGGGTTTTCTTCCCTTTCCAAAATTAGAGAAGAACCCTTCCCTAAGGATTATCCTACTTTGAGCCTTTTTTCCTCTGTCTTTTTGGGATCTCGGTCTTTAGCTTGTCTCCTTTAGGTTTCTTCATCCATCTCTTTATTTCTCTATTAACTAGTCTGGAGGAGGGAAAGCCTCATGTTTCTCTTCTTGTAGCTGCAAGTTAAACCCCTCATTAATGGCAAAGGAAGGTGCTTGCAAGACCCGAGCACAGGCGAGGCAGTGGGAGGCTGGAGGGATGCGGGCACTCCTAACAAGGGAACTTCATTAAATTATTATTAACCGGGTTGTCTAGCGCCGGTGCACTTCCCAGCTCGTCTTCTTGCTGGGGCATGGAGGAGCTGGCAGCATATGCTGTGTGTGATGAGACATTCCCAGAGAGATCACGGGATCACACCCAGAACAGAGGCAGAAACTCTCCAGAACATGATACAATGCTGTTGAAAAAGAAAAATAAGCCAAACGCATTTTCACCTCCTATAGCTGAGGGGACTTTGGGCCTTTATAGTCTTTCTGAACAAGAGAACAAAGACAATATTTTAAGTGTTTTCAGTTTGGGGAAAATTGTTTCATCTAGGACCTGAGGGATAGAGAGACTTTGTCAGACCACAGGCTTTAATTAAGTTTGCCACACTCAGCTCATGAGCTTTCAAACCCTTCCCAAGAAGAAAGAAAAAGGGAGATGGAGAGCAGTTGTCAAGAGCAATCTCGAAGTTTCCGCAGCTGTGATGGATGTAGGGTACTAAGGTGGTGTATGAAATGCTGTGATTCCTTGCATGTGAGTGCCATCATCCTGATTATGAATTTTAAACAGTTTCAGGCATGGAGGGATTATGGATGACATGCACGATGGCATGTGCCTCCAGAAATGCTGCAAATGCATAATTTGGGTATGACATACAGGGTTTCCAGGTCGGCCTCTGGGCTGCCCTTTGGGCTGGCCCTCTCCTGCTGATGCCTGCAAGACCCGCTGCCAGTTGCCTTGGTGCCAAGACGTGACTGGGGTCTCCCGCTGGAGCACAAAGCAAAAGCTCTTCTCGGCACCGAGCTGCTCGGCTGTGAGCTAGCATGGCGTGAAAATGGTATGTATTTATGGCATAAGGTTAAGCTGCCCATAGTAGTTCAGTCAGTGATTTGCACTCTGCAAAACGTTAAAGTCTTTTGTTGATAGCTAGAGTGTATTTATTGATCTCAAAAGAGGAACAGTCCCATTGATTTTTAGGATATGGCTTCGCTGGAGAAACAATGCAACCTCGCTGAGCCCGGAGGTATCAGCCCCGGTCGCCCAAAAGTGCTCACAGGGTGGGGGAGGGGGGGGCTGTCACTTCCAGAGATGACCCATCAAATCTTCTAATTCCCTCCACTTTTTCTATTGTGTTTCCTACCTGAGCTAGGAGAACTGTGAAGGCCGTGAGGAATGTACCTTTCATAACCAGCTGCAGCGGCAATCATCCGGATGATGTACATCGGTGACATTTTTCATGAGAATAACTAGTAAATGCTGATGATCATTTCTTCTAATTACATATTCACAAGCTATTTGCACTCATTGCCAGCTTTCATGTTTGTGACTAGATGAGGCGTATTTAAAGGCAACGTTGCATATAAAAGATGAGAAAATTCCTACAGGCTGCCAGTATTTTGTTCTTCGCGTGACCAAAGCAAAACTCATCGGACCGTGAACTGTGATTTGCAGAAAAGGGTTTAATAGGCTGAGAGAAGTGAATCAGTGCAACGATCCCATGCACCTTCCTAGGGGCAGACACTGGTCCCTGCGGAGTCCTCTCCCACCCACCTGCAGAAGCACTCACTCAGTGTTGATGGTGCTACAAAGCTAATTAACCTGATCTCTGTAAACTCCTACTACTCATCTGGCTGCTCAGCTGTAAATGGGGCGTTAGGGTGAGGAATGGGAGATGGCTTTCCCCTGGGGGAGGCTGGCTGCAGATGTTGGCCCCTCTCAACCTGGAAAGCCCAAGGAGCTACTTGGGTTCAGGACAGACCTTCACCTGGAGGACAGACAAAAACTCTAGGCTTCAAAGGTTAAAGAGATAGAAGTTAAAAATATATAAAAGTGGTGGTCTAAAACAATGCCTTTAGAATTTGCTGCAGATTGTAATGGGACAGGGAATGTGCTGAGTGGCAGGATACCATAGAACTTGCTTGGCAGGACCAGTTTAAGCAATGCTGTCAGTGTTTTGCAGTAAAGAATCTGGGTTCACTCGGTTTTCATGACAGTTTGGTTTAACTGCCTTGTTTAAACACAAAAGACGAGCCTAAGGTCTGAGTTCCAACCGGCTGCTTCTGTGCAAGCTCTTATTTTCACCTTCAGCAGATGAGACACCTCCCCTCACGGAGGGCAAACACACAATTTTGCAGGCTGTGCTCCCAGACACCATTTGTTCTGGGAAAACCTGTGCAGGATTCCCAGGATGCTCAGGAAGACAATCATGGCTAGTGCTCAGCGATTGTCTTTGAACACGAGGTCAAACAGAGCGCGGGGTGGCCCTGGGCACAAGCTCGAGTCTCCTCTATCCCTTTCCCCCACTTCGTTAAAGTTCAGGTGACTGTACAGAAGTGCATCTTCTTCTTACTGGGACGGGCAGTGTGCAGGACAATTTACGGGTCCTAAAAACAATTTGATTTTTCTGGTTGAACTAATAAGGATTCCTCAGCCTGATTCAAAACTCACGGACATTAATTGGATTATTTCCGCTGATTTCAGTGCTCTGTGAGATGAAACCTCACCTCTAGGGAGTAGCAGTCTCTGTAGGAGCCTTTTGCAGGAAATTTGTAGTGATCTTACAGTGCTTCTCATGCAGGAACCAGTCTCCATGGGGCAAACCCTCCACTTCAATTCAAAATATGCCTGTGTTATTTTTCCAAGAACCTGTTTTCATCTTTAGTGAGAATAACAACCCCATTACTATAATTGACATTTGTTTAAAAAATCAGTGCACAACTGCTATGCAGAACACCAGAATATTCCTGAAATTAATGAAATACACCTTGTATCCACTACTGATAAAAAACTGGCAGCATTTCAATCTCTGTAAAGGAAAAAAAAATTATACCTCAACTAAGAAGAGAGGTGAATACCTCCATCGGAGTAGAGTAATAAATCAATTGGAGCTTATTAATGAAATGGTCCTCATCAGTCTTTATTCACTGTGGCAGAACCTGGAAGGTTTCCTCTTGCAGGAACAGTGAGGGATGTTTTAGTGATTGAGCACCAGGAGAGGAGAGAGGGTAAGCCGGTTTGTTGGTTGGAAGGAGCTTTGTGCACAGAGCTAATTTGCTTTTCCAGTCTTTTCCAGCCCCTTGCCTGTGCTGCACCCCAAGACAGGACGGTGCTGGGGGGGGAGCGCCCGCAGGGGCTGGGCAGAGCCTCCCCCACCACTGTCCGCTCTCCCACGACACTTCTCGGGCCATCGACCCGAGGGCTGCGTGTTGCTTTGCTGTCATCGAGAGGGTTCCTGCTGATACCCCAGCGCCGGGCTCCAGTCCGGCCACGGCCAACTTGTGCGTTGTGGCAGGAGTGTAGAGGGCGAGGGGGGTGACGACTGGAGGTGTTATCCTAGGGTGACCAAAGGAGAGGAAAAAGATGAAGCCAATGTATCTGACAATGTCTTTTGCACTTTATTCTGGTTTTGAATACGTCTTACAATTCCAATTTACACTATATGGTCTACAAAACACAGAACCGAAAGCAAAGCCTGCAGATACTTTCAGAAACTGAGACATTTGCCAGTTATTGGCATTATCTGTATTGCCATCAGCTCTTCTGCTCAGAGAGATCCATCAGCATTCTTTGTCTTAAAACAGTTATTTATTTGCTCTCTTTTTAATGTTTACAGATGGCTTTTTTCCTTTTTGCATACATTTGCTGCAAAGTAACCTCAGAATAATCTGTGAGAAAAAAAATCGATGCTTAGTTGTTTGGTAAAGAATTAGGCAGGCAATATTTTTTTCAATGAGAGTTATTTCATCTAAAGCACAAAAATCACAAAAGAAAGAAAATTACTGGATCACATCTAAAAATGTAAATGGCAAGCAAAAGGGGATTCACACTGGAAAAAAAAATATCAGTGGATAGCTAATTTTTATTCAGTGTCTTCAATGTAAAAGCTTTTAAAGAAGTCAGGGACAATTTCTTCATAGGGATCTGTGATAAATAAGAAGTACAGCTATCTCATGTTGAGACACAAATTTCCATTACCCTAATTCAATTCAAGGCATTTAGCTCCCGAAGTTAATCTCACCAGACTGTATTCATCATGCGCATGGAAGGATGTCTATTATTTTTGCTTTTAATGTTCAGGACACTTTTTAATGGATCAAACATATGGAAAATTTATTTCTTAAAGAGCATGGGAGACAAATAATATTTCTGCAGCAAATAAATGTCATTCAACTGCTGCAAACTGTCTTTGGTTGGAGATGGTAGGAGGCAGACTCAGACAACATACATACATCTCACTGTTTCCTTAAAAAGGATAATGAAAGAAAATCTGCAAAGTGCCAATAGCACAACTAAATGTATTTTTAACTATGCAATTGTCTTTTACAGGGATTTAAATTTCATTCCCACCTGTTACTGAGCAGCTAATAGCTTTCCTCTGAGTGAAACCAAAATGCTCAGAATTTGTTTCTTCCTAAGTCGCTGTGGCAGTAACGCTTCTTACCACGTCGCTGGTTTCTAAAAAGGCATCGGATCTGCTCCATTACATCAGTGGGAGTTTTGCGGTTCACTTGCAAGGGATGAAGGCGGGATCCGTGCCCTCAAACCTGGTTCACCATGCAAAGGAAGAACTGCTGCAGGCTGCCAGGGCGACCTGCCTTTGTATGAACTTTCCCACCTTGCTAAATCGCCGGGTGCTGGGAGTCCCGGTGCTGGAAAGGATCCCCCACGGGCCTGAACGCCTATCAAAATGTGCCTCTAACACGTGCGGGCTGAGGGACCACATAACTGCATGTGACATTTTAATCTCTTTGATGATATGAAACGAGACCTCCAGCCACGATCCCTCCCTGCTCTCCGTGGTGTATCGTGGCCTCCATGGCCATGGCTGTGCAAAGCCTTGATGCCTGGCCTCAGTATAAAGCCTGTTGAACTTTCTACTTTGCTATTTCTGGCAGCAAGTTTAGTTCCAGGATGGTTGACTGCGTCATTGACTTGTGCAGTTTTTATTCAAAATGCTTTTGATAAATTGTAACCAGAGAAAATAAAGCATGTGCAACCGCTATGGCTGAGTTGAGCTGGCAAATAAAGCCCGACCACTCTGCCACGCACAAGAACTGCTAATGAACCTTTAAAGGCTTGTTGTATAATTCACTGTGCTGCAAGAGGTGGTTAAGCAGCAGTTTTAGATGCCTTCCACTTTTAATCTTCCTTTGCTTCCTTGTATTTATGTTTCTGAGAATAATGAAATGTGAACAAGACAAATTTATGGAAAAAATACCTAGCTCTATATATGCAATGAATAAACAAGTATTTTAAAATACCATTTTTCTGCTAAATTGTAAAAGCCGTGCTGTCTGCTTCATGTTTGTCTGTTTTCTACTTGGGTGAATTCTCCGTTCTGTCCCTAGAAACAGCAGGTTCAGTACAGGAAGAGAACTATAAATATTGCAATTTTTTTTTTTTTTCTAATTGCTTTTCCAACATGTTGAATAGCTGCAAAAAGCATGATAGTACTGACTATCTGTCTCAGCCTGTTTCTTCACAAGGGGTTCATTGCCCCAAGTGTAGACAGTAACCTCAAACCAGCATTTGCATCCAACGCCAAGCTGACACCCTCCCAGAGCCTTGCAGCTGCTTTTCCCATGGGACACATGCCTGATCCCTGTGCCGGGTGATGAAGATTACAGAGTTTCTATTCAGACCTTTCAGAAATTAAAAAAATACTGATTTTACTGATATCTTCACATCTGAACTCCTACCTCAATGGTGTTTAAACTTCCTTGAGCAGAATCTGCTTTGGAAAACTTCAGCAAAAATGGTTCAGCTGTTTCTGTAACCAGACCTAACACTCGTATCATTTAAACATATACTCGCACACAAAATTTAATCTTTGCTATGGAAGTAAAAATCTTATCTTCTGATGTCATGTTTGCTGAAAATGCTATCAATGCAATGAAAATTCAGTTGTAAGTAATGGCAAAATATTCTTAACCTACAGAAGAAAGGTTATAACTTTCTATCGCCATAATGACGGGCACCAGAACGCCATTGTAGAATCTTTTACTGGCTTCACATCACCTCTTTTACAGCATTAAAAATGTATTAAAACAGAGTTGTTACCATCTTGTAATACTTGCTCATGCTGTCATTCCTGTTCTTTGTGATCATAGGATCAAAGACAAGCGTTGGGAAACAGAGGGTGTAGTACCAGACTTGCAATAGGTTTCTTAAACCAGCCTACTCACACCAGGGCAGGCAGAAGCTGGCACGGTAAAATACCATGTTTGCCATGACTGATGCCTTTACGATGAAAATATTTTTTAAAGTCAGCTTAGCTAGATTTGAACTAAAATCATTTTTTAATCAACGCTTCCCATTTAACTGTATTCTTGGTTTAATTGTACAACAATGACATTTTTCTTCCCAATGTCTAACCAGATTTCACAGAAATCCTGCAGCAATTTTTGGCCACCTTTCATTCTGCAATTGTTTTGCTTTATTGACAACTAGAGGAATTTGCCCTACCCATTTAAAACAGTCCATTTATAAGGAAGTCCCTGTTGACCTGTGCATTCCCAAAGGTGTGCCCAGTATCCAGATTGATCTCTCATTGTTTTTCTATCTTGGACATTATGATAGATGTCTTTGCATTAAAGAACAGATTCCCAATTATTTTAACTTTGCCTTTGGATTCTCAATGTAACTTTGGCATTGTTATTTTAGGCAAATAGTACCTTAGTACAATGAGCAACACGTCACTAATAAAGATGGAAAGAATTAAAAATGTAAATACAGCACTGAAAATTGCTAGACTGAAGATGGTCAAAAGTTTTGCCACTTACTCTTGATCTCCCAGAAACTTTTCATCTGCTCAGGAGCAGGAAATTTGCTATGATTCATTGTATTTGGATGGATGAGTTCAATACCTCCATTACCTGACTGGGAAGTAGAGCCCAGTATTACACCTTTCCAGTCTTAACACAAAAAGGGAACTGAGGAAGACAAATCATGTTTACCAGGAGGTAATATATAGGGCATTTTATCTAAACAGTGTGAGCGCTCATCAAATTTAAACTGAAATTTAAAAAAACCACAGAAATATCAGTTTTAAACTGGACATGCTCACGGGCTTCTCGGGCAACTATTTCAGTCAGAAAAAATGACTCAATGCCTGATTACTTGGCTATTCCCCAGATTGATGATGGTGAACAGTAACTTTAGTATTTGGTTCCTTCCTCTTTCAAAGAATGTCTCTACTGCCACAGGTGAGTCTCCTCACCCTGATTTGCAGAACTCCTTTGAAACACCTTCAGTATCCCAGCTCTGAAAACCCATCTCCATCAGCATCAGCTCTACCTGGCAGAAATGCCTTTTGTGAACTCAGAGGGACCTTGGTGAATATCCATGTCCATAAAAGCTTGCAGTATCTGGCGCTCCGTAATGACCTGTCTGATCAGGGGTAGATGGTTTAGGTATTTTAATTTGCTCTGGTTAGTAATAAAGCTGCAAAAACCCTGTGTTTATACTGTTATTCCTAACTGCTAACATACTAAAACCAAAATCCATAAACAAACCATCCTGATGCTTATCTTGCGATGCAACGTCATAAAGCAAAGATTGAGCACTTGTTATTCTATGTGTATATATATGTATTTGCATTTAGATCACTTAAGAGTTTGGAAGGATATAAAAGAGTGGAAGGTTTCTTCATCTCTTTTCATTCATTTACATCAGAAAATCTGCATATAAATGGTAAATCAGATCTGAACATGTGTTTTCTGGAGAGACATTATTAAAGTATACTTCTTAATGTTAATTGCTACTATTGACATCGATTTGTTATTGCTGTTTCTGAATTAGACCAAGTAAATGATCTACAGCTCCTGTTTCTCTACAGTGTCACATGCAGATGCATACAAAATATTACTTTCTTTAAGAAAATTCCTTTCTCCAAACAGCTACTGGTACAATTGTCATTGTTAAAAAACACTCATTAGCAAGACACAAGAAGAAAAGTGTGCCAGTAAAGGACCGCTGCTCTTACTGGCTGGTGGCAGGTTCCCAGAAATATGAAATATTAGAGCACCAGGCAAAGATCACCCTATCTTATGAATAGATGTTTTATTGTTTGTGCTCCAGATTACACAACACCAATGTGCTGAGCGGTAAAGTATAGAACACCAGGGCCACAAGCTATTGTTTTTCCAATGATTAGTGCTCACCAGCAGTTTCTCATTGCCCTGACTTTCAGATGTATCTCATCATTAACAACCTACCATGAGAAAAAAACCTTTCGGTCAGTTTGGATGTGTGCTTATCACAGCTTCTCAGGCAACACAAATACATATATATATATGTTAAAATAATTGAAATAGTATTTATGCCTTTACATTAGCACAAAAGAGGCGGCAAAGGTTTGACTATTAATCTGCTTTTCCCTTCCCCTAAACAGAGGCTCAGATAAAGTGTGTGGCTCTGCTTAATTCAGTATGCAAAATCTTTTATTTTCCTTTCTTACAATAACAATAGTACATCTTACTGACTCAAATAATTAGTCAGACTTCGGAAAAACAAGTTGAGCAAGGAACAACCTCCAGTTCACCTGCAGAAGGACTTCAGACGGAAGGTCCCCACGACGTGGGTGGCCGGGCCCCCATCCCATGCAGCCAGAGCAGGCAGCCGTTTGCCCCGACACTCTCTTCTGGTGCCTTACTTTCAGGAATCGAGACGTCCCTTCGTTATCATATTTCAGTTTTAAATGTAGTCTTCCATAACCAAGCTGTTCATCGATACCCCATGGCTTATGCCTCACTGGTACACAGCATCTTGAGGTCCTGTATCAGCTTCCCACCAGCCATTCGTCCTGTCCCTTGTCCAAAAGAATATACCCAGTGACTGGCAAAATTCAGAAGAAAGTAAAAAAGGTCTGACAGGACTAAAACTTATGGTATAACAACAACCACAAGTCCAGTGGCTATGAATAAAAATTAACCCACAAACGCCAAGAAAAAAAGAAGCTAATTTATTTATCAGTTAGGATTTATCTCTCCAAAAGAAAAGTAGTGTCATAATCATTAGTGAGAATGGTGCTAGAATGTGAAATATATTTGCATAGAACCTATATTTCCCTTAGTGCAGATTTTACTTCTTACGTTAACTTTGGAGAACTTTAAAGGAACCTGTGAAGACGGATGAACTATTTATTAGCAATACAGTCATTGTGCAATTCTGCAATAACTCGGCTTTAAGATGCAAAAACCCCAAATACAATGAAAAGAGCTTTTAAAAAATATTTTCTGAGTGGTGTTTGAAATGAAGACATAACCAAGATGAAATTATATTCTAAATTTTAATATCAGAACTCATTCCGCTAAATAAAAAAACCTTGCACCTCTGTTATCTGCCTTCCCGATGCATGAAGAAATCACTCAGGGCACAAACTGCTCCTCGCAGTGTCAGGACTCGAGGCCGCCTGCCTGCGCCCACCACTGCCAGGGAGGATGAAGCGCCCAGCTCTGGTTAGTCTTTCCAAAGCGCGTTTCCCTGGAACAAGCCTGCTGGCATGCCATGGTGTTCCTCAGAGGGGTTATGCTGGGTAGGACGGCGGGGGGGCGAGAGGTGGTTGGAAGGAAAGGTTATGTCTGGGAACCAGGCGAAGAGAGCAAACTGGGTGCTCTTCCTGTTGCTGACATACAGCAGGACACCTTCATCGCTGTGCAGAAAAATGAAAGAAGGCACCAGCCAAAGAAAGGGAAATTTCAGTGACCTTGTGTCATGGTTTCAGGTCAGCTCAGTCGGTAACAAAGCACCACGAAGCCGCTCACTCGCCCCCCACCCCCTCGCCTGGCCACGTTGGGATGAGGAGAAAATCCAAAGGCAGGCTCGTGGGTCGAGACAAGGGCTGGGAGGGATCACTCCCCACTTATGGTCACGGGCAAAAGACAGGCTCAACTTGGGGAAGAAACAAAATCAATTTAATTTACTACAAATCAAAACAGAAACAAAACACAAGGGTATTAGGAAGGGAAACCAAACATCAGAACAACCTCCCCCCACCCCTCCCGCCTTCCTGGCTCAGCTCCTT